>PVJI01002872.1:0-101215 GCA_004026765.1 Micronycteris hirsuta
GCAAGCTGGACCCTGTCTGTAGGTAACACTGAATGGTCCCTAGATCTGTCTTCTCATGCCCCACGAAACTCAGCCCCACCCCGGTGCCCACAACCTTGGGAAACAGGCAGACAGAGACCTTCAGGCCTTCCATTCTCCAGGCAGACCTGCCCCAAGTCCCTTGATGATTCCTCACCCGGTACCATCTCGAGGTTTTCTGCCTCACAGAGACCTTCCTGGGGGCTCGCCCTGGCTCTCCCACATTCCTCTCACGGTGTAGCATTGAGCGCTGAACTCCAGTGGAGTCTGCCTCACTTCGATTGTGAGGAGACGACCACCTCCCTCCTGCTAGACAGCATACTCCTATTTATGCAGCCCAAGATAACCATCATTTTAAAAGGACCGTTATTGAGATATAACTCACTTACCGTATGTATTAGTTTTCTACCGCTGCTGCAACAAATTAGTCCAAACTGAGTGGCTTAAAATAACACAGATGGATTATCTTATGCTTCTGTAGTTTGGAAGTCTGGCACAAATCTCACCTGGCTGGGATGAATGTATCAGCGGAAGGCACTGTGGGAATCCAGTTCCTTACCTTTCCCAGCTCTGGAGCCAGCCTGCATTCCTTGCCTGCTGGCTCCCTTCTTCCATCTTCAAAGCCAGTAATGTTGGGACAAGTCCTTCGCCTGACGGCCTCTCTCTGGTTCTCTCCTCAGAGACCCTCTTCCAGTTTTTAAGGTCTCTTGCAATTACATTGGGACTATCAGATAATCCAGGGTAACCTCTCTATTTTAAAATCAGATGATCAACAACCTTAATTTCATCTCCAATCTTAATTCTTCTTTGCCATGTACCCTGACATTTTCAGAGGTTCCAGGGATTAGGAAATAGAGATCTTTGGGAGGTCATTTTTCTGGTCACCACATCACACAATTCACCATTTAAGGTGCACGAGTCAATGGTTTTAGTATATTCAGAGCTGCTGGACACCATCACCACGTTTAATACCTTCAGTTTTAGAGCATTTTCATCAACCCCGAAAGAAACACTGTACCTATTAGCAGTCAGTCCCATTTCCTCCCAGCTCCACACAAACCCTCCCGTACCCTGCCCTAGGTCTACTTTCTCTCTCCGTAGACCGGCCTATTCTGAACATGTCATATAAATGGAGTTGTGTGATACGCAGTCCTTTGTGATTGGCTTCTTTCACTTAGCATAATATTGTAGCATTTGTCACTATTTTATTTCTTTTGATTGCCAAGTAATGTTTCATTGTATGTATACACCACTTTTTATTTATCCATTTATTAGTCTATGGAAAACATGTGTTGTTTTCACATTTGTTTAAAAAAATTTTTTTTAATTCTCATCTAAGGATATGTTTATTGATTTTTTTTTTTTCTTTTTAAAGAGAGAGAGGAAGGGAGAGAGAGAGAAACAGAGATCAGCTGCCTCCCATAAGCACCACGATGGGAGAGCAAACCTGAAACCTAGGTATTTGCCCTGATAGGGAATCGAACGCCCAACCTTGTGGTGTACAGGACTATGCTCCAGCCAACTGAACCACTCCACCAGGGCCATGTTTTGACTGTTATGAATAATGATGCTATAAACATTCATGAGCAAGTCTTTTTTTTTAAGATTTTATTTATTTATTTTTAGAGAGAGGGAAAGGGAGGGAGAAAGTGAGGGAGAGAAACAGCACTGTATGGTTGCCTCTCACATGGCCCTCAATGGGGACCTGGCCTGCAACCTAAGCATGTGCCCTGACTGGGAATCGAACTGGGACCCTTTGGTTCCCAGCCCGCACTCAATCCACTGAGCTACACCAGCCAGGGCCTCACATCTTTTTTAAAGATTTTGTTTATTTTTGGACAGAGCGGAAGGGAGGGAGACAGAGAGGGAGAGAAACAGCAATATATGGTTGCCTCCCACATGGCCCCCACCGGGGACCTGGCCTGCAGCCCAGGCATGTACCCTGACTGGGAATCGAACCGGGACCCTCTGGTTCCCAGCCCATGCTCAATCCACTGAGCTATACCAGCCAGGGCCCAGCCGGGCTTCTTGAACAAGTTTTTGTGTGAACACGTTTTTATTTCTCTTAAGTATATATACAGGATTGGAACCAATGGGTCACATGGGAACTCTGGTTAGCATTGTGAGCAACAGCCAGATGGTCTCCCACAGCAACCACACCGTTTCACATTCCTACCAGCAGTGCTTAAGGGGTCCAGCTTTTTCACATCCCCGCCAACACTTGCTATTGCCTGTATTTTTATTATTGACTGTCCTCATAGGTGCAAAGTGATATCTGGTTTTTATTTGCACGTCCCTACTGGCTGATGATATTGGGCTTCTTTACATGTGTTTTTAGCCATTTACATATCTTCTTTGGAGAAATGCCTATTGAGATCCTTTGCCCATTTAAAAAAATTGAGTTACTTATCTTTTTATTATTGAGTTGTAAGAGTTCTTCATATATTCTGGATCCAAGCCCCTTATCAGACATGTGACTTACAAATACTTTCTCCCATTCTATGGGTCATCTTTTTACTTTCTTGATGAATATCAAAAAAGTTTTTAGTTTCGATGTAGTTAAATTTATCTACTTTTTTTCTTTTGTCAGTTGTGCTTTTGGTATTATATCTAAGAGACTAACCCAAGGTGATTAAGCCTGGCTCCTCTGATTCATTCTAGAAATTTTATAGTTTTAGCTTTTACATTTAGGGCGATAGTCCATTTTGAGTTAATTTTTGCATATGGTATGAGGTACAGGTCCAATTTCATTCTTTTGGATATGGATATGCAGTTGTTTCAATACTACCTGTTGAAAAGATGATCCTATCCCTGGCTGGTGTGGCTCAGTGGATTGAGCATGGGCTGTGAACCAAAGGGTCACTAGTTCAATTCCTAGTCTGGGCACATGCCTGGGTTGCAGGCCAGGTCCCCAGTGGGGGACACTTTGAGAGGCAACCACACATTGATGTTTCTCTCCCTCTCTTTCTTCTTCCCTTCCCCTCTCTCTAAAAATAAATAAATAAAATTTTTTAAAAAAAGAAAAGATGATCCTTTTCCATTGACAGCTTTGTTGAAAATCAATTTACCAATAAAATCAAATCAATAAACGTAAGGGTTTATTTCTAGACTCCTGGTTCTGTTCCATTGAGCTCTGTGTCTATCCGGTCCCACACTGGCTTGCTTGCTGCAGCTCTGTAGTAAGTTTTGGAATTAGGAAATGTGAATCCTCTGATTTTGTTATTCTTTTTCAAGGTTGTTTCGGCTGTTTGAAGTCTCTTGCAATTCCATATGGCTTTTGGAATCAGCTGTTATTTTCTGCAGAAAAAAAAAAAGAAATAAACTTTTAAAAAAACAACAAAATAAAACAAGAACCCAGCTGGAAGTCTGATAAAAATTGCGTTTAATCTATATTTTAATTTAGAGTGTATTGCCATCTTAAAAATATTAAATCTTCTGATCCATGAATATGAGATATCTTTCCATTTATTTAGGTCTTTAATTTCTTTTAATAATACAGTGTCATTTTCAGACTACCAGTTTTGCACTTTTTTTGTTAAAGTTATTCCTAAAGATTTTATTCAATTTGCTTATTATAAATAAAAATTGTTTTCTTAATTATATCTTTGGATTGTTCATCATTAGTGTATAGACATACAATTAACTTTTGAAAATTGATCTTGTATCCTGTGATCTTGCTGAATGCATTTATTCGTTTTAATAGCTTTTTTGAAAAAAAATGTGGATTCCTTAGGATTTTCTATACACAAGATCATCTGCAAATAAAGATAGTTTTACTTTTCGCTTTCCAGTCTGGATGCTTTTATTTCTTTTTCTCACCTCATTGCCATGGCCAGAGCCTCCACAGCAATAGTGAATACAAGTGGTGAGAGCACCATGCTTGTCTGTCCCTAATCTTGGGGGGAAATGCACTGGGACACATTCCGTACCTTGGGGGCAGTTTTTGTAGATGGCCTTTATCTGACAGAGGAAGTTCCTTTCTACTCCTAGTTTGCTGAGTGTTTTTATCACAACAGAGAATTGCATTTCGGCAAATGTTTCTCCTGCATCTATTGAGATGATCATGTGGTTTTTGTCCTTTATGCTCTTGATATGGTGTATTATATTAATTTATTTTCATGTATGAACCCAACTTTGCACTCCTGGGATAAATCCCACTTGATCGTAGTGTATATCCTCTTTATATTTGGTTTGCTAGTATTTTACAGAGGATTTTTACATCTGTATTCAGAAAAGATATTGGCCCAAGCTTTGCTTCCTTGTGGTGTCTTGAACAATCGTTTCTTTTTAAGCCACGCTGCACTGCTGACGGCAACTGTACCGTGAGCCGCTCCCTCCGAGCAGATGTTTGGAGACCTGGCCGGGTCCCAGGGCTGACATGATCGCACGCTGCCGTCTTGAATTTGCTCTCTCCGGGCCGCAGTCTCCTCTCCCGTCATCCCAAGATTGTAAACTTTTTGGAGTCAGAGGGTCTCGTGGCCGGAATGGCCTCCCGGTCCAGTGCTCCTTCTTTGAGGCCAAGTCCCAAAAGATCTTCGTTGTCCCCGCTGATTAAGAAGATAGGTCAGTGCTTTTAAAACAAAGTTTATATGAATGTGTATGTGAATCTCCAGGGAATCTTCTTACAATGCAGATGCCGTTTCAGCAGGTCTAGCTAGATGCTGTTTTAGGGTCTGCATTTCTCTTGGATCCTGCCGCTGCCGCTGCTGACTCAGGGACCCCACGCTGAGGAATAAGGAGCTAGAATATTGTCTCCCCCAAACTTCGGTCACATAGTGACAACTTCATAGTTTTGCTTCATATTTTGCTACAACTTCATATTTTTGCTACAACTTCAAATTTAAAAGTAGTTTTTAATTGACTAGCAATTAAATGGCTTTTTTGGGTGAAATTTAGACTCATTCTAGGCAACAACACACATCAAATCATAGGTTTTATATGCTAGTTATATTTTTCTAATACTTATTAAACATACCTCCTCAAATAAAAAAAAAAACGTTTACCTGTGTACTGCCAAAAATAATCTCGTGTATCACTTGGTCCATGCACCCCCACGGTTTAGTGTTGCTCTAGGACTTCTAAGGGACTAAAAGGTGGTTCTTGCCATTTAAACATCATTGCACTTTAATGGGACACTTTTGACTTGCATCTCATGCTTTTGCCCCATTTTTTCTGCTGCAATTTGGCCAGCGATTCCTGTCTTCCCTTCCATTATCCACTCTGATTAACTCAGCTGCACCTGTCAGGCTTTATTCTGGGGAGCGCGTGGAGCGAGGCGTGCTGAAGAAGTCATTAAAATGCAGAAGTTCCAACATGTTCACTCTTTGCTGTCCAGAGCACAGGGAGATCATGCTTGAGCTCCACATCAGGGTTTCATTCCACCAACCTGGGGTTCGTGGCCCCAGGGCGAGGCTGCTTCTCAGAATCAGCAAGATCAACCTGCAGGCTTTGTCTGGTGGACATTGTTGGGGGGCCACGGCTCGGCTGGGTGTCTGGGAGGCTGTGAGTTTCCCCTGGGGCTCCCAACACCATGGACTGCACGCGGGGTGCAGGGACCTGGCTGTTCAGTGCATTTTATCTTATTCTCCAGGAGTGGTGCATGTAAAGATGACACATGGCTGGCTTGAAGAATTTTTATTTCTCTTGTTTTTACTTGTTTCTTTTGGGTAGTAAATATCACTTAATTTTACTGAGCCTCCTTGTCTCCACCTGTAAAATGGAAATAATGACGGCTGTGTGAGGTGGGAGGTGCAATAAGTAAGAATCCAGATTTTGATGTTCAATGGGCCGGTTCTGTCATTTACGACTTGTGTGACATCTGTTTCCTCCTCTGCAAAGTGGAGATAACAATACCTACTTCACAGGGACAAAGGAATACTAACTGGTGCCAAGCCAGTGGCTGGCACAGGGTGAACACTCAGTAGGCAAGAGCAATTGTGGCCATTGTGGTCATCATTATTATTCTTATATAAAATATTTAGCAAATCTGAACTGTTCGAATGCCCACATTCGTTCCCTCTTCCTTTCTTTTTCTCTCCTGTCCTTCCTTCTTTCCTGTCTTCCCACCTTCAGAACCTTCTCACTTTCCTATATGCATCTGATCACAGCTGCAAGGAGCAGTGGGCACTTAAGCTGGAAAAGTGGATTGTGGTCAGATCCTAGAGGGACTTAAATATCAGGAGAAGGAGTGTGATCTTCAGCCTAAGGGCAGTAGGGAGCCACTGAAGTTTACAGAGCAGAAACAGGATGTAGTGAAAGGTGGAGATCGAGAAGGAATGGTGAGCGCAGAAGCTGGAGCCACAGAGGCAAGACAACACTAGGGCCCTGGAGGTCAAGTGATAAGGGTGGGGGAGGAAAGGCTGTGTCTCTGCCCAAAGCTTGTCTGGGAGACGGAGCTCCATTCCCAGCTTCCACCTTGCCCACAGAACCCAGCCAGAGTGCCCCACCTTGCTGTGTGACCTCAAACAAGTGCCTAACCTCTCTGAACCAGCAGTAAAGGAGAACCTAGGCCTCGGTGACACCTCCTGGCTTCCAGCTGTGACACTGCCGGCTCCTCCAGGCTTTCATCATCTTCCAGGCTGCTCCCGTTCAGAGATTAATTTGTTTACTCCCTTGCCTGGAGATGAACTGAGAGAACTAATCGTCCATCAGCCACGGCTCCCCCAACCCTGCACCGCCCAGCCCCGAATGTCCATTTTCTGGTAAAATATGTCCTTGTTGCTGCCAAGGATGCTTGGAAAATGCTAATTTTATCCTCGAATTAAAATTTGTTCCTCATTTTAATAAAAATGAAGCGTCCGGAAACATTGCCATGGTGCGGAAGAGAAAGATCCGACATAATTTTTAAAATGCCTTCAATCACGCTGCCTTCTGAACTAACGGTCTGTCCTCTCACCCTGACCCCCACCCCATCTTCCTGCCCCCTGAGGCAGCATTTACATTTCTTAATAACCCCTCATTAATATTCATGAGAAGGGGCGGGTAATAATGGCTGAGCACACCGCACTAATTCAATTTCCACCCCCTCGGCCTGTTTACTTAATCACCAAGGGACCCGGGTTACTCAGTATAATTATTTATTCGGAATTAGATCTGGAGGCATCTGGACTGGAAACGGGGAACCAGGAGCAAAATGGAAATCGAATTCTCTTTGTCATTCCCTCCTGGCCGCTGCCTCCTGACTGTCTGCCAAGGCTCCAGGCAGCCAGCAGGGCCTGGAGGACAAGCCTCAGGGCCAGTAGGGCTGTTCTTGAAAGGCACTGGCTTGTGCTGAGTTCAATGCACTCCAGATGCTCTGGCCCTGGCAGGGATCTCTCAGCAAAGGAGATTATCGCCAGTCCCCGTGGTGGGCCAGGCCACAGTCCCAGCCAAGAGTGTGTTCATCCACAAAGTGGGGCCTCTGGGGGACCTGGAGGACTGGCCCGAGCTGGGCATGTAATGTGGCCAAACGCTTGATCACAGTCCCTTATAGAAGTGAGATCTAAATAATGCCTGCTATCATTCACCTTCAGCTTAACCTTCACCTCCTCCAGGAAGCCTTCCCTGGCTCTCTGGACTAGGTTAGATTCTCCAGTACGCACTTCCTATTACAACCAGGACATGGGTATTCACGCAGAATCATTTCTAATTATTTTTCAGGGTCTGTTTCTCCCAAAAGGCTGTCAGCTCCATGGGGGCAGGTCCCACAGTTGTCCTGGTCATCCCTGAGTCCCCAGCATCTAGCAATACCCAGAATAGAGGAGGTGCTTGACAAATATCTGTTGATTTGTTGACTGACTAACTGATTCCAGAGCCTCCATGGCCTCATCTGCAAAGCGAAGATAGGAATATCCACCTTGCAGAGTTCAGTGACTTCAGTGTAAAGAGATTCAGAGGATTCAGGGTAAAGAATACAAAGCTTTGAGCCCAGTACCCACACATAATAAATGCTCAGTTAACATGAGATACTGTTATCATTGTTATTGTCATTTGGCTGGCCTGGGAAGACCCAGGGAGCCTGGGCTTTGGAGGGAGCTCTGCTCAGAGTCTTGAAATGACTTCTCCAAGTCCACACAGGTAGTAAAGCCAAACCCCCATCTTGACTTTGCCTCTTAAAAGCTGGATGACTTCGTCAAGTTGCTTAACTTTTATGAGCTCAGTTTCCTCCTCTGTCACATGAAGATGATAATGGTGATCATCTACCGAATTACTAGGGAGACTCAATGAGCTCCCTTGCAGAAGCAGATATAGAAATTCAATAAAAAGCCCTGGTTGGTGTAGCTCAGTGGATTGAGCGTGGGCTGGGAACCAGAGGGTCCCAGTTCGATTCCCAGTCAGGGCACATGCCTGGGTTGCAGGCCAGGTCCCCGTGAGGGCCATGTGAGAGGCAACCATACATTGCTGTTTCTCTCCCTCTCTGTCTCCCTCCCCCTCTGTCTCCCTCCCCTCCCCTCTCTCTAAAAATAAATAAAAATAAAATAAAAAAAAGATATTAAAAAAAAGAAATTCAATAAAAAGGGCTATTGTTATGGCAGATGTGGTGGGTGGTAGTCAAAGCAGGGGGAATGGCATGAATATATGTATCTGTTAACTCATTTATTCATTCATTCAACATGTACTCATATTCATTGGTCCCTGCTAGGTGCCTGGCCCTGTGCCATGCTCTGGGAAGGAGCAGAAGCGAAGGCAATGCCTCTCTTTCCTACCAGGAGCTCTTGGCTGATAGGAAGGATGAAACAGGAAGGCCAAGTAAATCAGCAAATGCCATGGCCATGAGGGGGCGTTGGAAAGGTAGTTTCCAGCTCTAGGGTTTAGGAAAGGGAGACTGAAAAGATGGCATCGGGGGCAAGAAAAGGCAAGAAGAATTTGGACCAGAGGGCGGAGGAAGAGCATCCTAAGCAGAGGGACTAGCGAGAGTAAAGACCTGAGAATGGGAATTTTCTGTTACTTGCAGCCGAAAACTCCCGGACTGCTACACTTTTGCCTGTGTGCCACTACTCAGACAGCACCTCTCTACCTGCACACTCAACAAACTCCTGCTCATCCCTCAAAGCCCAGCTCTAGTAGATCTCCCCCACTTGTCCTGGTGAGCCATGGCTCTTTCCTTGTGGTCTCCAGCACTGCATTCTCACCCCATCCCAAGACTTCTCACACAGTATCTCCTGCTTACCAACATCTCCAGTGCTCGCTCCGCTGCTACTCTGCTACGTATTGCAGGAGAAGTCAAACCCTGCAGGCTGCGGGCTTCTTGGGTGGCTGGCTTCTAGCTGGGTTTGGTCAATGGGAGGCACTGGTGGGAGATTGGAAGGCAGGAAGAAGGGGGAGGAGAGGCCAGGGCATTTCTCCCTCTCTCAGCCTTAAGCAGCATCTCTAGTGGTGGTGGTGTCTCCTCCATTTCTCCAGCTCCCCTGTGGCTCCATTGTTTCATATTGCACCAAATGACCCTGCTCCTGGGCTGGCAACACCGTCCCCCTTCTGTCCCTTAGGTGTGGGGCGGATGGTGGGCTCCTGCTGTTACTCATCTTTGGGCTGCTTCACTGCTGCCAGTTGGCTTCTCAGCTCTTCCATCACTTTCCATTCCTTAGATTAAAGTTGCTCTTTTGTAAATATTCAGTGTTTCCTGAGTGGCCATTGACCACTTGTCTACTAGGCTGTCTACTTATCTGGTATCCTTAGGGTCTAGACACAGAGAAGCTGCCAAACAGTGAATGAATGAATGAATGAATGAACGAACGAATGAATTTTGATGGCATGACTTTTCTAGCCAGGCTCTCCTCTTGCTTAGCAAGAGAAGAGGCAGAAGGGGAAAGAATTTCTCTCTGAGGTTAATATACATTTGTATTAAAATGACATCAGTAATAATGATGATGATGAAGTGCTTTGTAAACTGGAGAAGGCTTTATAAATAGTTCTCAGCCGCTAAAGTTCTTCACAAAGTATCCAGTTCTCTATCCACGTTGGGCTGTACTTTTTCAGCCCAGCTCGGTTTTCCTGCTGAGGTGGCTGTGGGCCGGAAGGTTGGGAGGAGAAAGGGAAGATAATGTATTGGAGGCAACCTCACAGCCAAAGGACAAAAGGCGAGAGGAGCCCAGGGAATAGCAAATGATTTCATCATCACAGCCTCATTTAGAGAAGTCCCCTCCCTCCCTCTCTGCCTCCAAAGCACCTGCCTTCCAGGTGCCCTGCCAAGTCCCTTCATTAAAATTTCTCAGAGCTCAGGGCTGTGTTGGAAGATGGTCAAGACCGGCCAGCTTGCCTGCTAGACGAGGAGAAAAGGCTGAGGGAGGTGCATTTCTCACAGTCCCTTGGGAACGGCAGGGCAGGTGAAACTTGGGATTCAGAGAGTGCGTGAATGAGAATTTCAGAGTTGCCTGTCTTAGGTTATGCTCCCCAAAAGAAGAGCTTGAGACAAGGACTTTGGTACAAGTGATATTTTGGGTGGGGGGACAGTTGATCACAGGAGGCAGAAGTGAGGGAGTGGGGAGACAGGGAAGGAGCTGGTTGCTGTGGTGAAAACTGGGGGGATCCTCTGAGTACTGTGCAGAGTTGTTCACCCAAAGGACAGGAGGCTGGAGGGCATATCCACCAGCTCCCGGTCTCCCGGGGGGTTGAGCATTGCTCAGTGGGCATAAACATTCTTGTACCTCTGGGCTGTGCCTATGGGTGGGCTGAGCTAAGGACCAGGGCTTCTAAGAAGGCCTTGAGGGGGAAAAACTAAGAGACTGCGTGGGCACTGGGCATCATGGCTGCAGCCGCAGGGCTGTGGCCCAGGGCACCCACACAGCCTCTTTCACCCTCTGGTGTCCCTGATGCTCTTCAGCCTGAGAGCCCAAGCTCCATAACTAACTAACTAACTTCCTTCCTTCCTTCCTAAGCACTTCCCCAGCACTTACCATGCATCTGTGCTGGGTGCTGGGGAGAATGTGTGAATAAGGCAGAGGTGGCCCTGATCTCATGCTACTTACATTCAAATAGAGGAGACAGAAGTAGGTGCATATGCAAATGAACAAGATCCTTTCAGAGAGTGGTAAGTGTTCCGAAAGGAAGAAAGTGGGGGATGGAGTAGAGAGAAAGCAAGGGGGAGGGGGGAGAAGCTACTTTAGGCAGGGCTGTCGGGGAGGGTCACTCTGGGGACTAGGGGACAGGGAGCAGAGCCAAACGATGGGAAGGCATGGGCATAAACGTCTCCTGCCACCAGTGGCTTCTGTCTCGGTGGTTCTGAGAATCGGAGGTGTCAGGGTTGGGTACAGTATTAACGTTTTTTGTTTTTAGAACAATGTAGAGTTGCTTTTTGTTTTGCCAAGTTAAAATATTAAAAATTCTGACCAACAATGACCATTTACTACCCCCACGAGAGGACATTTTAAACACTACCCCCCCACCGACCCTTTAGGAAGGATGTGATCTCAGAATAAAGGTAGTTCATTAAGTAAAACAAATTAGCTTTATCAAAATTCCTTTTTTTTCCTCCTCTCATTTTGGCCCCTGACTTAAAACTTCTCTCCATCCCGAGGCCTAAGTTGGGCTCAGAACGCGTTGTTTTCTTTGTATCCCTGACTCGAAGATTATGATATCAGGAAATGAATGCTGCATGGAGAATAAAACACAATTTTACTTTTCTGTTACTTAGAGTAACCAAAATCCGATTAAATATTCTATTTTCAACACCGTTAGAACTACTGGCCTAAGAAAGAGGCTCGGCTGAACAGATCCACGAAACATTTTTAAGTTCTAGTGTTTTGAATGGGAAAAAGAGTAACATTCATGCTTTGCTGCTTGAAACTTAATTAAAAATATTTATTACCATAAAAACATTGCGTAGATACGCCTATGTCCCTCAGGTTTTCCATGTGTAAATTAAGGGTGGGCCAGTGCTTCAATTCATCTCCAAAATAAGGACCAGAAAGTCAGAGAATTTAGCAATTCATTGAACAGGCACAGAAAGCCCGTGGAATTCTCCTCCCCCCACTTCCACCTTCTCGGCCTGGTAAATACCTCTTCTATTCTCAAAATCCAGTTCAGATATCCCTGTCCTGGGCATCTCTCTTAAATCAGTCGCCCTGACTCCAGCTGCCGTGGCAGAGTGTCCTGTACTGAGCATGCTCCCCACCCCCACGTTGTGAAGGGTGGACCTTTCTGGGTTGGGGAAAACAGTCCAGTGTCTCCCTTGCATTTTCCCAAAACTCCTCAGTTTGATGTGGGTAATGTGGAAATATAGGGAACAGGGGATTGTGAGCAGAAGAGAAAGGGCAGAGAAGGAACGTTCAATGAGGATCTGCAGTCTGCCCATCAGGTGTGGTGCGCATGTTATTCCATTCGAAGCCCTCCCTGGCAGGAAGTCGGTGCCTCCCACCCAACTACTGTGCCTCCTGCGGTCCCTTCACATGACCCTTTTCCAGCTGTGACACCTGCCTCCTGCATGTCTCCCTCCCTGAGACCTTCCCTCCCGAAGGGTCTGGCTTCCTCCTGTGACCTTGACTCCATACCCAGCAGCCAAGGGCTTGTCCACCTGGCCTAGAGGAAGGCGGTCAGTGCCTCCAGGCCACATGGTTAGGGTCTGCCCTGGGAGTTCAGGGACAGAGAAATGCTCAGGCAAATAAAGAGCCTGCAGGCCCCTTCCAGCCTTTAAACCGGAGAATCCCTTGTTCCAAGATATTTGCAGTTTTGGGAGGATATCCCTGGAAAGCCGATTCTTCCCTTCCAAGATTCTAGAACTCTAAGATTCTACAGATAGGGGAGGGGGCCTCTGCTGTAGGATTTGAGTGGCCTCTGCCACCTTTCCAGGGGCCACACACCTCAGAGCCCCAGAGGAACCACCTGGGGAAAGCCCTTTCCCTCTCTTCAGGCCTGCTACGCTGAGTGAGGCCTCATTTGTGATTGGTCCAGTGGCTTGGTAAGCAGGAGGCTGCAGACGCTTGGGGTGGGGGGTGCCCCCGGACAGACCCTCCTCTTCCTCCTGAGGAAGGAGCTGTCTGTAGACCCCTTCCACTGCAGCAGAGGCTTACTGCCTGGCGGTTCCCACACCAGCCCATCCTCCTGCTTCCCTTTTCCCGTTCTCCTGAAGCCAATTCTCCCTCAGCAAGCCTCTACCAACTATCCACTAAATGGCACAGGCTGTGTTAGGCATTTGACACCCATCACAGATTGGGATCTCCATCAGTAGAGTTTGGGGTGCAAGATATTGATTAGGGATCAACACCAGTAAAAGGCAAGGGAGGAAGCAGACTTGGACAGGCAGAGAAGCCAACTAAGGCTGGCTCTGCGAAGCCTCAGCCAACCCCACGGGGGGATCTGGGATGAGGATTGCCTGGACATGCCTTTCAACCCCTCGCTCAGCCACTGGATGCAGGCTGTCCTGGGAAGGGTGGGACCTCAGGCTAGGCAGGCGACTCCCTGCCGCTGAGGCAGACCTGAGAGGGTGGCAGCTGGAGACTGCTGAGGGCACCCTCCACACTGGGCAGCAAGCCCTGCCCTGAGGGAGTAGATGTCTGGCAGCCCCTGTCTGTCTACCACAATAGCCACGGTCTGGGAACCCCCACCGGCACCCATCTGTGCAGGCATTAGCGAACCTGTTTTACAGATGAGTTCACAGAGGTTGAGCAGAACCCAAAGCAGCTTCCAAACCAGAAGGTTAGAGTAAGAAGCCAAGTCTGTCCATGGCCAAAGTTCTCTGGTCTTCTCCCCACACCGTAGGGGTCCTCTGCAGTGGGGATCCACTTTTACCCATTCGCAAATGGCGGCCAGAGAGGGAGAATCCAGGATGATTTTCCCTGAGCTTTACCTCCACCATGTGTCCTTAGCATCCAGCCTCCTTTTTCCTCATTTTTCCTTTAGGACCCTCGCCTCCCCTACCCTCGGTCTTTTTGGTTCAAGTGGAGCTCCAGGACAAACCATGTGACCTAGGCTAATCCAATCAGTGCATCACAGTCCCTTGGTCTGGCAACTAGTTTACAGCTGGCACATGACTAGAGGGGAAAAAATCAGAGTGAATTCAAGGACTTTTACAGGAGCTGGGGGAAAAGTCTGGCTCTTTCTAACTGCACTCAAACCTGTAACAATATTGCACTGGAGCATGCAGCTGCACTCAGCTGTGGCTGTACTGGAAGGACCAAGAAGCAATAGTGGAGGGAGGGGTGGGGAGAGTTGGTCCACCCTAGGTGCAAGCAATAAGGAAAAGGATATATTTTCTTCCCTTCAGAAAGCTTAAAGATGATAATAACATGGACTAAGGTCAATCTGCTATTTTTCTGGATGCTGGGAATTCTAAACAATGGTAGTGTTAAAACCTCACTCCACTGGGGGGAATGCCATCCCCCTTACTACAAAGGCTTCTCTCGGGTTCTGGAATCTTGGTGGTGACTGTTAGCCGGAGTACCTCAGTTTCTCCTCTGTGTAGCCTGTTTTCCCATGAGGCACCTCATTTTCCCAGAGCCCTCCACATGGTCTCTCTCTTCAGCACGATTCCCTGTACTTTTCTTACAGCATGGCAGCAGGATGCCAAGAGGGAGCATTTTAAGACGTCAGGCACAAATAATGGACAAGTGCTTATAAAGCACACAGATGTTAATATTCCATGGTGCAAAGCCAGTCACACGGTCAAGCCCAGCATCCAATGCAGGAGAGAACTCAAGGTCATGGATCCTGGGGGCATGGATTACTGGGGGCCACCAAGGTAACAGTCTACCGCTGTGCAGCTCACTTACCTCCCGAAGAAGTGGGTCAGGTAGAGCCGTGAACTGCCAGGGTATACCAGGCAGGATTCTTAAAAGAAACAGACACCCCCTAACTGTAATTTCAGGGAGTATAATAAAGGGACCATTTACAAAGGTGTCGGTAGTGTTTAGGGAATTCAACAGAGGGTGGTGCAGTTCCTCTGGCCTAGTAATAGTGGGGATTTTAGCACCCCTATGTCTGAAGGACAAAGCAGGATGTGGTTGCTAGAATCCACGAAGGGTAGCTGTGGCTTTAAGAGGAAGCTGCCTCATAGGCCTTTCATAGAGGGATCTGACAGGGAGGAACCGGGAGGGAGAAATGGTCTACCTTCACCTTCTCCCTCCCTTGATCGCCTGCCATGGCTGGTTGGACCCCACTGAGAGCCGGAGGGCAAAGGGAGCTTGCTGATGCAGCTCACGCAGGGGAGCCTCCACGCCACAGAGCAGAGTGGACAGGGTAGAGAGCAGATCTGCAGGGCCCACGGAAGACACCCAGCACAAAGGGCCATCCGTGGGAGACCTGAAAATGAAACAGCACAGCACAAGACAGAGAGGCTAGGTGGAAGAAACCGGATCCTCAATATATCATCTGGGCCTGAATCCAGAAGAGCCTGAAGCAGTTCTATGCCTGGGCTCTTCAGCTACGTGAGTTAATAAATCCTCTTCTTGCTTAGGCCAGTGTGGACTGGTTTCGGTCTCTTGTAACCAGAAGATTTCTGATAGACATACTCCCATTGAGGAGCTGGTCTTTCAATGGAATGACTACATTTCACCTTCATCAGAGTCCTCGAAAGTCCAGAGGGCAAATCACATTTCAGGTGAGCAGACCGAGGCTCAGAAAGGCTAAGGGACTTGGTCATCTGGCTCATTCGTGGCAGGGATGAAATCTGAACTTGGCCCTGTCTCAAGTGTTCTGGCCACATTTGGCCGTTCTCAGTCTCCCAAATATGCTGTATTCTCTGGCCTTTGGGTCTGCACTGGGTTGAATAGTGTCCCCCCTAAAAAATATATGTCCAAGTCCTAGCCCCAGGGGCCTACAAATGTGACTTGTTTAAAAATAACAAGTAAATGTAGTTAAAGATCTTGAGATGAGATCTGGAGATGAGACCTCTCAATGTAGTTAAAGATCTTGAGATGAGATCACCCTGGATTTAGTGTGGATCTAAATCCAATGACAGCTGCCCTTTGGAGACAAAAGAGGAGATTTGAGACACAGACCCGGAGGGGAAGGCCAGGTAAAACTGAGCAGCGGCAAAGCTTGGACTGACACATCTAGAAGCCCAGGAGCACCAAGGCTTGCCCACCGCCACTGCAAGCTAGGAAAGGGGCATGCAACGGGCTCTCTCTCCGAGCCTCCTGAAGGCACCAGCTCTGCTGATCCCCTGATTTTAGACTTCTAACCTCCAGAACCGTGACAGAATCCATTTCTGTTGTTCTGAGTTACCAGCTCAGCTATGACAGCCCTGGGAAACAAATACACGACCTTTGCACATGCCGTTCCATTTGCCTGGCCTATGATTCTGCTCCCTTCCCCAAACCTCCACTCCACTCTGCCATTGGAGGCTTATTAGTATACAACCTGCAGAGAAGAGAGGGGACCTTTCAAGGTATCGTTCACTCTGCCCCCTCTCATGTCATTCCTCCAGGCCCTGTAGGTCTCAGCTCAAAGGACACCTCCTCCAGGAAGCCTTCCCTCTGTTCCTGCCCCTCTCTGTGCTCCCACAGTTGTGCTGGCACTGTTGGTTCACATGGCCTGTTTCCCACTCCTCTCTCTACCGGGCACTTCTCAAGGGCAAGGGCTGTGCACGGTGGCTCTTTGTGGCTGCAGCTGTGCCTAAAGTGGGTTCAGGCACAGCAGGGATTTTCACTCGTTTGCGGAATGGATAAATGAACGGGTGCTTGGTTCCCTCCCGTTCTGTTCCGCCTCTGGACTCCCGCCCCCTACGGGAAAAACCCTTTCTGAAAGCACAGGTGAAATAGCTCGAGGTCACTAACGACAGGTGGGGGTGGGACATGCACCCTTGAGTCCAGCCATACCTCACACAGCCCTCCTGCCCGAGATGGGAAGACCCTGTCAGAGGCGTGACGAACAGCTTGGCTGATGGCTTATAATGTCAGAGATGATGGAAACAGGGAGGCGATGGCTGAAAGAATGGGTTGGGGACGCTTGTCATAACTTTATTTGTGGGAGGTGAATTCCTGTCGGCTGGGTGATGGATGGCGGTGGGGCAGGCGCGATGCAGACCCTGCCACTGCATCTCCCCCTTCTCTCTGAGCCAAATGACTTTGGGGATGAAAAATGACTTTCTTGGGGGAAACCAGGGGGAGGGGAGCTTCAGGGGAAGGGGGCCATGTGTGGTTGGCACCTTGGAATGACTTTTGCTTTTCTTGCTGAGAGTTGAGTTTTGCCTAGTCCAACCTGATAGTTTCTTTTCTTCCCCCGCTCCCTTCCTTTGAAGATACATTTTCTTCCTTAATCCTCTCAAAACTGCCTGAAAAGAAATGTCTACTTTTACAGATGAGGAAGCTGAGGCTTAGAGAGAGGAAGTAACAGACCAGGGATTTGAACCTGGGTCCAATTACTTTAAAGCCTGACTCCTCTCCAGAACAATGTAATGAAGACCACATAAGTAGCATTTTACCAAGTTCCGAGGAAGCACAGTGAAGGGAGCAATTAATCTGATGGAAAAAAAATCAGAGAAGACTGCCTGGAAGAAATATTTTGGTTGATTCTTGAAGGGTGAATAAAACATTAACTGGTAGAGAAAAGTGATAGTGGGGATTGGAAAGAGAAAAGAGAGGAGTAGCATGCATTTTTGTTTGCTTACCCCAAACCAGTCACTGCCCTCTTTCTCCTTCCCAACAGGACCCCGATTGCCGGGGTTGGGGGGAAGTAATCCGACCTTCTACAAATAGCCATGGGCTTTATCAAGCCATTCATGAAGTTGCCACTTCCCTTGTGAGTGATTGGTTTGAAAACAGGAGTGGGAAAAATTCTGACCAATGAGATACAAGGAGGGTTTACCCAAGGGCTTCTAGGAAAGATTTTCTTGTCCTGAGATGGAGTAAGTCCCTCTTTTTCTGCAGGATGTGGTCACGTCTGTACCTGATGCCTAGAGGGGTGGCAGCTATCTTGTGACCAGGTGGGTGAAGTGACACACTAATGAGGACACAGTGAGAAGATGGAAGCGACATCACTGAGCTGCTGAATTAAGGACCCTGCAGCCATCATACCTTGGAACTTAATCTTTGAGTGGATACGTTTTTCTCATTGTTAATCAGCTAAAGTTGATGATTTCTTTTTTGCAGCACAAAGCATTCTGACTGATCCAAGAGGTAAAGAGGATGCTAAGGCAAGTGGTTGATTTCACAGCTCAGGCTTGGGGAAGAGATGAAGCTGAGGGACAGAGCCAGGTTCAAGTCCCAGCTTGGCTGCTTCTTAGCTGTGTAATCTTGGGCAAGTCATTCGACGTCTGTGAGATTCAGTTCACTGGGCATGAGACTAATACCTCACAGGGCTTTGGTGATTAAAATCAAATGGACAAAAAGGGCCGCTTGGCACAGTGCAGGGTGCAGAGTGAGTGCTCACTATGTCACACCGGTGGTGGCTGCTGTCGTTGTTGTACTTCTGGCCTCTGTGGATGCCTTGACCCTCATTCCACTCTCTCCGTAAGACTAGACCCATCTGACGCCCACTCACCCGAATCCAGTTCCTGCAGCACCATCCAGGTTGTGCAGGCTTCCGGATCTTGGAATTGTGTTCCTGGTTCCGGAGGCGGAGAAGGGAGGCGCTGGAGCCAGGCCACGGCTCTCGCCACATCATGACACACTCTGGCAGGAGTTTTCATGGAATGGGCTGGGGTTCTGCAGACACAGGTTAGCCACAGGTTAGCCACAGATGGGGCTACTTAGGGGACTTTCCCCTTGGCCAAGGCTGCTTGGACCTTTCACGTCTCCAGTTATAACAACTATGTTATTCTGCATCTGAAGATCCTCGATAGTTGAGAAAGGCAGGTTACACTAAAGGATATACCAGGAAGAGGGAACAGCATGTCTATCCAACCTGGGCCTCACGCACAGTATAGCCAGCAGGCAGTGGACTCAGCCCTGGGCTGCCGCACCTGCCTGGGGCTCTTTGCTCTCCCTCCTTGCTCTGACTCTCTGTCCTTCTACCATTGTGGTTTTCATTTCTGAGAGGCATCCCTTGGACTTAATGCTGAAGTCAGTATTCCATGGTGTCAAGGACGCCTACTTTCATCCTGCCAGACTTGACCCCTGTCCCCATCCTTCCTCTGAGCCCATATTCTGGGGACCACGCCTCCTCCCTCTATCCTTATTGTCCCAAGGAGAAGTATGTTTTTACTTGGTTCCACCCCTCTGCCCATCATTAATTGGGCCAAAGGTGGACACCCAACCAAAGCTAAACCAATCAGAAACCTTTTACTGGATTTATAAACCTAGGGCCAGAGCCCATCTCTTGCGGAGGTACAAGTTGTGGGATTTAAATCTGCAGGCTGCGGGTAGTCCTGCTTCCCACTGTGTCGATGGAACCGGGGTGTCACGTGAGGGAATGAGGAACGCAGAAGCAAATGGTGGCAAGACGGGAAAGGAGGACGGCCAGCCAGCCAAGGGGTTACCAAGCGGCCCACACAGTGGACACCTGAGGTTTGTCCCACTGGGGACCACTGGGAGCCAGTGAAAAAAACACTGAAGTTCCAAGTATCTGAGGACTTACTCAAGGTGACAGAGTCAACCAACATGGTGGAGGCAGGTTGTAAGCCCAAGAATGCCTGATCTCATTAAGAGATCTCAGTGTTCCCCCCACCCCCCGACCCCTCCAAGGTAACTTCATGGAGACAGGACTGAGGCCAGGGCCGACAGCCCAAGACGGGGTTTCTGGTGGCTGAATCCTTGCTCTCCAGCGCTGGCTCAACCAACTGTGGCAAAGCCTTTGCTTCCCTCCTTCCCCGCTCCCTCCTCTCTGCTCTCCTGGACAGTATTTCCCTGGGGCCCCTGTCACCCGTTTGCAGAGCAAAGGTACGCACAGGCAGTTCGGGGGTGGTGCGAGTTCAGCGGTTCTGGTATTGTTTTTAATTCAGTGTTTTGTTCCTATGCACCAGCCTCCTTTATTGGCTGGGAACACTGTTATTGGATCCTGCCCTGCAGGAGAAAATGCAGGCTTCCCGGGATGGAGGCAGCCAGGTTGTTCTAGAGCCTGACGTGTCAAGGCAGGGCGAAAAGACAGCAGGGAGTTCTCGAAAATCTGGTGGTTACAAGCTGTTCTGTGACACGCACGGAAGTATTAACATATGTATTCTTGACCTTTCCCCTTGCCCTCCCTTCTGGGCAGGACAAAGCCCAGGAGGTAGCCTTCACATCGTCCTCCTCCTTTTCCTGCACATCCTCTGCACGGCTTGGTCTCTCTGCTTTTACCTCCGCTTTCTCCAAACCCAGTGTCACTCAGTGCAAGCCCCGGCATCTCCTGTCTTGACAACTGGTCTTATCCCGTCCTCCCCTGCTGCCCAGAAATCCATTATCCTTATGATAGACTATCTCATTTGGGATCTCCTAAAAGCCTGAGAGAAGGACGCAGATGTACAGAGTTTATTTGGGGAGTGTTCCCAGGAAACATTGGCAAGGGGGTGGGAAAGTAAGTCAGGGGAGGGAAGGCAGCTGGTCAAGGGGTTATCAAGCTGGCTGTATTGTGGGCATCTGGGGCTTGATCCCACGGGGGAGCTCGGGGAGCCAGCGAATGACACAAGGCTCAGCGTTATCTCAGCGGAGGAGTGAGGGGAGCTGGGTGTTTATCTGCCAAGTCCCATCAGGCTGAGGGCTGTTCCCAAGTGGGGTGTAGGGAGGGTTGTTAACTCTCTGGCACCTCTGACCTGCTCCACAGGCAGGCAAAGCCTGTCCCCGTGGTCAGAGACAGTCCTCAAGGAAAGAAACCCAGGTGCCGGCAGTTGGAACTGCCCACTGTATGCTAAAACATAAGGGCTGGGCATATGGGCGAGAGCTGTGAGCAGCACGTCTTCTATACAGACACATTTGCCTAAAAGCCCCCCGGGGCTTCCCTTTGCTCTGTGGGGTAAAGACCCAAATCCTCTTCTCCATTCTACAAGGCCTCAGCGGGGCTGGCCTCCGCCCACCTCCGCGGCCTCGCCTTGCCCCACTTGCCCCCTCGCTCCCTGGGGCCCCAGTCATCCTGGCCTCCTCTCTGTTCCTCAGATGTGCTTTCTCTCACCACAGGACCTTTGTACACGCTGATCCTGATGCCTGATCCTTCCGCGTCACCTACGTAATTCCCACACATCCTTCAGATCTCCAGGCAGCCCCATACCATCTCCCAGGGAAAGGAACTCAGGCCCCTGAGTGTGTGTGGAAGGAAGGCCACGTGCCAAACACCCACATTCAACTCTTTTATGAGCAAGAAATACACATTCATTTTGTTGTTGATTACAGCAGTTAGATTATTTTGATTAATACACTAGTTTTACCCACATTTTACAGGTGATGGAAAAGAGGCACAGAGAGGTGAAGTGACTTGCTCAGGGTTGCTCAGCCAGATGTAGCAGAGCCAGATTCTGACTTCAGAACATATGCGAAATATAATTGATGCTGCTTTACACTCAGTAAGTTTTTAATAAATATTTGTTGGATGAGTGCAGTGAGGACTCTTGGTTCCCTAGCCTTTATGCTAAGAACCTAGGGAAAAAGTAGTTCAAAAATAAATCACAGAATGACCAAAAAAAAAAAAAAATTCAAAATGCATGGGTCTCCTCCACTGTGTTTGTACGTTTCTGGAGGGCATATGCTTTCCTGTACTCATGCTTAAATCTGTTCCAGCCTCTGGCACAGTGCTTGGTACATCACGGTGGCTCAGTTGAATCCTACATACAGCACAGACTGGGTGTCTCCCGGCTTTTTTGGATGGTGGAGAAATATTTTGAAATCATTGTCTTTCTTGCAGAATATCATGCAATCGTGACAAATTAAATTTCAAATGAGTAAATATATAATTTTTGTGCTAAAAGCAAGTACAATCTTGCACTAGGCTCTGCCATAAAAAGGGAAAGCTGCACCCTGACTGGTGGGGCTTAGTTGGTTGGAGCATTGTCCCATAAACTGAAAGGTCACAGGTTCGATTCCCAGTCAGGACACACGCCTATGGTGTGGGTTTGGTCCCTGGTTGGGGTGTGTACGTGAGGCAACCATCCGATGTTTCTCTCTGACATTCTCCCCCTTCCCCTCTTTCTAAAATCAGTAAGCACGTCATCAGGTGAGGATACAAAAAATAAAATAAAATAAAATAAAAGTGAAAGCTGCTGAATGCTTCCCTTCATGAACTGCCCTACAACTCCCAAGCCTCCACAACTGGATTTGGGAACACCTGGACCCAGTTCTCGAAAGTGTTCCACAGGAGCACAGTTTGAGCTGGTTGGAGCAGGAAGGGCCAATTAATTAATGGAAAAGTGTCTGTCTTCATACTTGCTAGTCACTGGCTTAAAACCAACTGGTGGCCTCCTCGGTGCCAGCTACCAGGACTCTGTTAGCGTTTTTGTATTCGTTTCATTCCTATCTCTGTTTTATGCTCTTCTCCATGGTTTTCCTTTTTTTTTACACCTTCTTTTAATTTATGCTACCTTGCTGTGTTTTATGTGTCTGATGTAAGCCACCTTAAATCCTTTCCGGAATGAGGTGGTGGTATAAATAAAAACGTATAACATAAATATAAATATAAACTGTAACAAGCTCTGTAAAACCTATTCCTAAAATACCAACAGTGGCCGTTTGTCACGGAGAGAAATAGGATGATTAGCGGCGTGTGGGGAGGGGAGGCGGTGTGCATCCAAGGGACAGAGCAATGTAATTTTACAAAGCCAGGATGTGGCACTACAAATAACGTTAATAAATAGCATGGAGATAAAAAAATTAGTTTTGTTTTATTGCCTCTATTGATATTGATACTTTGTTCAGGATAGAAACATAGAAAATACAAATAAACAAAAAGAAGAAAATTAAAGCCACTCAAAGCGCCCTGCTCAGGGACCATTGTCACTAACGTGCCATCTCAGAACCTGTGCATCTTCTTCATGTAAGATTCAGAGAGGGGGGCCCAGCAGATCGAATGGAGCTTAGAGTCTGAGGGACCTGATGATGGGGTGATGAAGGAGGAGAAGGAGGGGAAAGACGAGGAGGAAGGAGTGAAGGAGGGAAAGTGAGCACTCTGGGGCTGAGGGCGGGGAGGAAAGAATCTTTGTGTGTGGCCACCTGAGGATAGATGGGGAGTTGTCTGATCTACGCAGGGCATGGATACCAGAAAGGAGATTCACTGGGTCCATCTTAGAGTCTCCAGCTCCCTCGGATCAGTGGCCGTCTGACCCTTCCTGGTCAGGATGCAGGCTGACTCTCATAGTGGACATAAGGGTGAATGCAGGGTACAAGCAGAACTGCTTTGGGGTCCAGATGACATGTCACTCAGCACCGAGGAGAGATGCCTGTACCCCATAACTCTGCAGGGCACAGTCTGGACCCCGGAGGTGCAGCTTCTAGAGTACCTGATTGCAACATTCTGGGCAGGGCAGCAGTGGCGGGGGCAAGGCTCCCCTTTAGGTGACTTGGGGGCAGGAAGTGCCAATGAAGAGGCCAGAGCATAGGATCCCTAGAGAGGACCAGCCAGGTGTATACATGGTCATATGCACACCCAGAAAGAACTCCGTGAGAGCTGGGGCTTACACTGGTGCAGTGGAAGATCTGAGTCAGAGAATGTTAATAAATGTTATTGTGACATCATTTATATGCTCAAGATGTCCAGCCTGGGAAATTTTAAGTCTTTTAAATATATTCATATACATGGACATGTATAGTTTTTTTCTAGGCAAAAATTTGAGATTTCACTTGGAGTAGAGAATTTGATGAAACTTCTAAAGAGGTTGACATAGATCGGTCTTTCTTAGGGTGTGTTTCTAACAACACTGCTTCCATGGGATACCAAGGCATTACATGACAAATGGTTTCTGTGGTCAAATGGGCTTGGAAAACATTGGTTCAAACAAAGTTAAACAGGCTCCCCCCTACGGGACTGCTCAGAGCTTTCAATACACTAACGTGCATTGTGATTCTCTGTCAGAGCGTGTAAATTCAGCAGCTGCTCCTGCAGCTGATCTGGGGCACAGGGCCATTCTCTGTCTTCATTGATATCTGCCGGGAATTGTTCAGGAAGTCTAACGGGTATTAATCAAATGCTCCATTTATCAAAAGGTCACAGTAGCTGCCAATAATTGGAATATCACTCTTTGGTACCTCACCTGCTTCAACTTTGTATATCTATTGCTGCGTAACAAAATACCTAAAAAATAAGAAGTTAAAAATACCAAAGCATTTATTTTCTCATTGTTTCTGTGGATTAGGACGTTGGGGCCAGTTTACATGGATGATTCTGGCTCCCCATGTCTCATGAGGTTGCAGTCAAAATATAAGCTGGGCCCTGGCTGGTGTGGCTCAGTGGATTGAGTGCTGGCCTGTGAACCAAAGAGTCTCTGGTTCGATTCCCAGTCAGGGAACATGCTTGGGTTGCATGGGCCATGTCCCCAGTAGGAAGCATGCCAGAGGCAACCACACATTGATGTTTCTCTTCTTCTCTTTCTCCTTTCATTCCCTCTCTCTAAAAATAAATAAATAAAATATTAAAAAACAAAAACAAAAACAATATAATCTGGGGTTGTAGTCATCTGAAAGCTTGATTGGGATTGGAGGCTCCACTTCTGAGATGGAGCAAATGAATCTCGCTTCCTGTCATTCATGTCCTGTGTAGTCCCCTCCCACAATGAATAGGGCTAGTCTGCCCAACCTATAGCACATTGCAGTTTCACTTCTGCTCTGATCTCTCTTGGATCATTTGCTCTAGGGGAATCTAGCCACCGTGGTACCAGAACACTCAGACAGCCAGACAGAGACATCCGCATGGCGAGGAGTTGTGGTTTCTGGCATCAGGAAGCATCAACCTGCGGGCATCTGAGGGAGCTATCTTGGAAGTGACTGACATCTTGACTACGATCAAGAGAGTCCTTGATCCAGAACTATGCTGCTAAGCAGCTTCCAAATTCCCAATCCACAGAAACTATGCAACATAATAAATGTTCAAAATGTTATTTTAAACCACTATGTCTTGGGGTAACTTGTTACACAGCAATAGGTAACTAATACGCATCCTTAGTGCTACACTGCTTCAGTTCACTGGCCAAGGAGCCTGTTTAGTTCCCAAGCTAAAAGTGGTCCTGACCGATGTCTTTTCATTGACCCCCAATTAGTGGTTGCAAAATAGTTGTTTCCAGCTCTTATTATGAAAGCATCTCTGGACGGTCTGACTCATGAAGATCATTGGTATGGGACATTGATGAAGGGAGCCCCTCAGAATTAAGGGTTTATGTAAATCATTACATTCTTATGAGCCATTGGGAGCCAGTTTTCATGGCTTTCCCAGCCCTACACAGTTTATCACAGAATCCTTTCATTGTACAAGGGACACAGTTGGTCCCTACCCACATCTCTTCTTTCTTTTCCCTTCCTCCCAAGAGAAAGCCTCAGGGAAAGATGGTCCCTCTTCCTCTTCCTGGTGCTGTGCCTGGAACTGCAGCTGCCACCTGTTGCAGGGGACTGATAACACGAGCTCCAATGTCTCCATCACCCAGCTTCAACATCCCCATCCTCACCCATTCCTGCCCCAAACGTGGATTATTCTGAAGCAAATTCCAGTCATCACTTTATTTCCTACAAAGATTTCAGTATGTATTTTTAAAAGATTAGAACTTTAGCCCTGGCTGGTGTAGCTCAGTGGATTGAGTGCAGGCTGGGAACCAGACGGTCCCAGTTTGATTCCCGGTCAGGGCACATGCCTGGGTTGCGGGCCAGGTCCCTGGTGAGGGCCATATGAGAGGCAACCATACATTACTGTTTCTCCCTCTCTTTCTCCCTCCCTTCTCCTCTCTCTAAAAATTAATAAATAAATAAAATCTTAAAAAAAAAAGATTAGAACTTTAAAAAAATCGAACCCAATTCTATTATCATACCTCAAAAAAAAAAAAAAACCCACACCAAAATAATTCCTTTTCACTGCATATCTATAACTCTAAAGTCCATACTTGGCTCGCAGTGTATTTAAGAACAAAAATTCTCCTTGTGTTTCATCGAGACCAGTGCGTGCTGGGAGAAATAATTATTCTTGAGCATTCAGTAATAATCTGTGCCTGAACCATAAGTACTGTTTGAAAGGTTAACTGAGCCCACATCCCTACTGTGGAATGCATAGTCAGACCGGCTTGGATTGGAGTATTGCCAGCAACTAATGCCATGACTGTGGGCAAGTAACTAAGCTCTTTACATTTCAGTTTCCACAACTGTTTAAAAATATTAGATTAGAGAGGATCCAGGGACCTGGATTTTAGAAGTGAGAGGCAGAGGGAACAGGGGCTTCTCCTGAACTTCAGAAATTGCATTCTGCTCCCCAGAAAACATACCCCCCTTTCCACTGTCCATTCATTCAGAGCTTAAATATAGGAGCCAGAAGTTCCCCAGCACTGTCATATGTTTCCAATCAGCCCATGACTGCAGGGTAGAAGCTCAATATTGGTGATAAATATACTTTATGAGTGTTTTTTTGCGGGTACTTTTTAAAAGGCTGTTCCAATAAATAATTTACCGGGGCATTGAAAGATGGAGGAAGCGAATCTGACTACATCTTGAAGTACCAAAATCTTAAAGTTTAAGGAACCTAGGCAGCCACAGCTATTTTAAAGCATTCTGAAAGGGATAATTCTTCACCATTAAATTTTTTTAAAAGGTTACATACAGCCTCTTGGGTGGTACCCTTCTCGCATCTCTCTTCTAGACGCCATTCTGAAATTAGCATCATTGTCACATGTTTCTGGACTGCTTGGTGCATAGCACATAGCTCTTCTTCTTTTTCCCTTGTTAGGTTATTTTTTTTGAGGTATAATTGATGCAACATTATATTAGTTTAGGGTATACAGTATAATAATTTTGTATTTGTATATATTGCAAAATGATCACCACAATAAGTTAACATCCATCACCACATATAGTTAAAAATTTTTTTTCTTGTAATGAGAACTTTCAAGATGCACTGTCTTAGCTAGTCTCAAATATTAAATATGATGTTATTAACTATAGCCACCACGTTGTATATTATATCCCTATGATTTATTTGTACCTTTTTGACCCCCTTCATCCATGTCACCCACCTCCCACTCCTGTCTCAGGCAATTACTAGTCTGTTCTCTATATCCAGAAACTTTTTGTTTTTTAGGTTCCACATATAAGTGAGATCATATAGCGTTTGTCTTTTTTTTTTTTAAGATTTTATTTATTTTTAGACAGAAGGGAAGGGAGGGAGAAAGAGAGGTAGAGAAACATCAATGTATGGTTGCTTCTCACGTGGCCCCCACTAGGGACCTGGCCTGCAACCCAGGCATGTGCCCTGACTGGGAATCAAACCAGTGACCCTTTGGTTCACAGCCTGCGCTCAATCCACTGAGCTACACCAGGCAGGGCTACCGTTTGTCTTTTTCTGTCTGATTCATTTTACTTAGCATATACATAGCTCTTCAAAACTTCCATTTCCTTATCTTTAAAGTTAGAAAAGGATTTTGTCAGGATTTAGGGTAAGAATTTGAAGGTATTTGATAGTATATTGCTGGGAATGAATGAATGAATCAGTGGATTGATTACATCATTTGTTAACAACTATTAGTGAGTGCCAATTAAGTACTAGGCATTGTGTTAGGGGCTGAGGCTATTGTGGTGAATAACACAGCAATCTTTGGCATTCTGGGGCTTAGAATATGGAAGGAAAAATAGACCCCAAATGAGTAAAGAGCAAATAAACATAGACACACAAATCCCAAGTGTTCTGAAGAGAATGGTCAGGAATGCTAATAGAGAATCTTTAAGAGAAGACGCCTCTGATGTGGTGACCTTAAGCTGAGACCTGAAGGATGAGTGCCCCAAGCCTCATCTCTGGGGAGGTTCCCAAGGAATTCATTTTTTTTCTTTTCTTTTTTTCTAAGAGAGGGAAAGAAACATCAATGTGTGGTTGCCTCTCGCTCACCCCCTGCTGGGGACCTGGCCTGCAACCCAGGCATGTGCCCTGACTGGGAATCAAACCAGTGATCCTTTGGTTCACAGGTCAGCACTCAATCCACTGAGCCACACCAGCCAGGGCCCCAAGGAATTTTTAATGGACCTTCTCATCAAGATAAAATTGGAATATCTTAATATGGTATTCAAGGTCCTCTATGATTAGAATTGCCAGATAAAATGGAGGATGCCCAGTTAAATGTCAGTTTTGGATAAGCAACAAAAAGTTTTTAGTATGTTATTGAATATTATATGAAATGTATTTATACCAAATTTTGTTGTTTAACTGAAATTTAGATTTAATGGGGTGTCCTATATTTTTATGCACTAAATCTGGCAACCCTATCCATAATCTTCCCGGGTTCCCTTTCCTGCTTTACTTCCCACCATTCCCTCTATACACCCTGTGTCCGGTCTACAAGAGATGGTCCACCTTCCGTGTCTTTGCTCACACCGTTTCCTCTGCCTGTGTTGCCTGTCTCCCACCACGTCCTCTTGGCAAACTTGTCTCATCCTTGAAATCCAGTCCAAATAGCACCTTTTTGGCAGGCCATGCTATCCCCATCCCATGGTGTTCACCAGTCATGGTTCTCACAGGATTTTGCCTTATTATTCTTTTAAGGCCTGGTCTCTAAAAACACATGGGCAAGATTAAATGCCTGCAAAAGAAAGGGTATAAGGAATGATCTCATTTTCCCCACCTCCCTATCTTCACCAATTCCCACTCCACTCCTCATAATATTAATATCAAACAATTAGTGAATGCTCTTCCATTCTAGCCTTGTGCTAAGTGCTTTGCACACAGCAGCTCATGTAAATACCCTGTAATCTTATGAGGCAAATTCAGCTAATGCCCACTTTTCAGGCGAGGCAATCAGGTACATAGAGGTGAAGTCACTTGCCTCTGTTTCCAGATATGTAAAATGAGTCTCATAATGATATTTTTCTTCTTAGGTTTTCTGCCCAAGTAGACTGCAGGTTGCAAGAGGGCAAGAACTTATTTTCTTATAAACTTCTATATCCTCAGAAACCAGAATTGTGTCTGGTATTGAGTAGGCACTGAGTAAATACTTGCAAATACCTTACAGATGAACAGACTACAGTTTAGAGAGAAAGAACTTGCCCAATGGTGCACAGGTAGATAGATGTGTTGGAACTTTGACTAGAATCACTGAAAAACCAATAACCCCAATTCATAGCATTTGTTAATTTCCATGATGTAAGTTCTCCCACTATGGCTGATTTCAAGCAGCCAAACTGATGTCAATCTGCTTGCAAATTTCTTGAAAATCTAACCATAGGCTCGTGCAAGCCTGTCTATACAAGCTGGCTTCAGCGTATCAAGAACTAGGACATAGTTCTAAAGGACGCATTATTCCAAAGGGCACACTCCTACCATTTCTCTATCCTGCCACCCTGAACAAGGCAAAGTCCATACTTACAGCTAAGTAGGAGGGAAAAGGCACCAAAATAACCCAGTTCAAAGCAGATTGCAAAGGTGATTCTTAAAACAAACAAACAAACATAAAACGCTGCTGCTTAAAGCCTTCTAATATTGACCCAATATTCTTAGCATGTAATCCAGTCTTCTTACCATGACCCACAAGGCTCATTGCAAAACCTCCCCCTCCATCAGGCACTGTCCTAGGCTTTTTGTACTAAGATTTAGTGGTGAAGATGACATACACAATCCCTGCTTTCATGGACCCTGAGTCCAGTAAAGGAGGCTGTCAATAAACAAATAATCAACGATTAAGTACAAATTGCAAAAGCAGACCTACCTGCAGTACAAGAGGTGCTAGGAAAGAGAATAGTGAGGAGAGGTTGCTTACAGGGACTGAAGGTGAGTTGAGTTACTCAAAGAAAGTAACATTTGAGACCTGAAGAATGAGAAAGAATTGGTTGAGGTGTGGGACTCATGGCCTAAGGATTTGTCACTTTGAGGAATAAAAATAATTTCTGTATAATTAGAGACAGTAAAGATGGGCTGGAGAGGATGGTTATAAATATGGCTATGGTATGAATATTTGTGTCTTCCCGAAATTCCTAAGGCAAAATTCAACCAAGGTGATAGTATTAGAAAGTGGAACATTGGGGTGGTGATTAGGTCATAAAAGTGGAGCCCTCGTGAATGGGATTAGTGCTTTTATAAGAGGCAAGAGAGGCTCCCTTACCCCCTTCTGCCATGTGAGGACACAGCGAGAAAGCAGGCCCTCATCCAACAACGAATCTGCCAACACCTGGATCATGGGCTTCCTAGGCTCCAGAACTGTGAGTAATAAATTTCTGTTGTTTATAAGTCACCCAGTGTATGACTATTTTTCACATCAGTCTGAACAGACTAAGACAGATATGAACATGAAGGGCAGGTGGCTAAAAGCTGAGAGGACTAAGGGACAGGTTTAACACCTTTTCTATGTCTCTTAGGTAGAAACACGATCACCCAGTTCCCATCAGGTCTTGCACAGATGAAAAAACAGAAGCCTAAAGAGGAAAATGTGATCATCAATAGTTTTTCAGCCAGTAATGGTTGTATGGCCTTGGGCAATGCACTTTCTGAGATGCCCCATCAACAACAATACAATGCGAGCCATCCACAGAGAGCCACATATGCAGTTTACATTTTCTACCAGCCACATTTTAAAAGTAAAAAGGAAAGTGTGAAATTAAGTTTACATTTTATTTGACTCGATATATCCAAAATATCACTTCAGCATGTAATCAACAGAAGTCCTAAAAAGCCTGTGTATTGGGTGGGCCAAAAAGTTCATTATGTTTTTTCCATATGATGGCTCTAGTAGTGCTTAGTTGTCTTCAACTTGATTTGAAATAATTTTGTTAGATTTTATTGTGATAGCTGTTATATCAGCGTGATTAAAAAAACTTGTCAAAATTGGTGACTTTTTGTATAGCCTTTTAATATTGAAGATGGAAGAAAATACACCACATTTTCAGTGTATTATGTTTTACTATTTCAAGAAAGGTAAAAACACAATTGAAATGCAAAAAAAAAAAATGATTTGTGCAGTGTATGGAGAAGGTCCCGTGACTGCTTGAATGAATTTGGTTTGCAAAGTTTCTTGGTAATAGTGACATTTTGGCCAAACAATTCTTTGCTGTGGAGCTATCTTAGGCATTGGAAGATGTTTAGCAGCACCCCTGGCCTCTCTACCCACTAGAAGTCAATAGCGGGAGATAGTCGACATACTCAAAATATCCAAATTAATAAAGTCATTGGAGAAAATGAAAACTGTGTCTTTTATTTTATGAAAAAAAAACATAAGGGACTTTTTGGCCAACCCAATATTTTATTTACACTTATGGCACATTTCAATTCATACTAGCCATATTTCAAGTTCTAGTTAGCCACATGTGGTTGATGGGTATAGTACTGGACAGTGCAGTTGTAAGCCTTAGTTTCCTTATCTGTAAAAATGAGGATAAACTTGCATACGTCACTGACAGGAACGTGAGAGATGTTGTGAAACACCCAGCATCTTTGCCCTGCATTTAGGAAACACGCAATACGATCTTGGATTCTAGGGCTTTTCACTCAGAGGACCGCCTTCCTACAAGTCTCCGCCCCCTTCCCCGCCCCCTTCAAGCTCCGGGCGGAATCGGTACTGTCACAAATGCAGCGCGCTTTACGGCAGCGCTGCCTTTAACCGCAGTGTGGCTGGCTCGCGCGTCGCGCACACTTTTACCTCATTGGCTCCGCGTCCCGGCTCACGGCGCTTTTCGGCAGTGTGGCTAGAATCGCTGCCCAGGCGGCCCGGGTTTGGGTTTGAGTTGGGGGAAGGAACCAGAGTTAGCGGTATTGGCTGCTCCTGGAACCATGGATGTGGGCGAACTTCTGAGCTACCAGGTAGGAAGGCCTAGAAAGCTGGGGGACTGTACCTCTCCCAGATAGGGGTCGCGGGTCGCAGGATCAGAGTCCCTTCATCTCACCTCCTGTCATCTCAGTCACGGGCCCGGGGCCCGTCACTTCTCGTGCCACCGAAGTCCGAACCTCTCATTTCACTTCATTGCCTCTCTAGAACCTCCTGGGCTCTTTCAGTTTATTCCTTCTCAAGGCTCCGTGCCCCTTCTCAACTCCAGCCTGGGCTCCTTCTCGCCCTACCCTTGGGCCTGGTTCCCTTCAACTGTTCTGAAGGCCCCAGGCCGTCTTCACAGCCGCCCCTTCAGCTTTCTCCTGCCCCACCCACTGAGTTTGTGATGGTCGTGGGAGAGCGCCGGTCTTCCTTGCATCTGAGCCCCAGCTTCTCCATTGACTGCCCACGTGGCTTTTGACAAGTCGTTTTGCCCTCTTTGAGCCTCAGGTTTTATATGTTTAAATCGGAGACAGTAATAGTTCTCTAGTAGGGTTGTTTGAGGACTCTATCAACTAAGGGACGCGAAAGCATATTTTAAAGTGTAGAAAGCTCTACCCATATTAATTGCAGATATCGGGGAGTGTTTGGAATTCTAGCACGGGACGGACCCCTAGGAATCTTCTGTCCTCCTTGCTCAGGGTACTTGGGGAATGGTGGTCCAGAGGGCAGAAAGGACTTCTCCAAAGTCACTCAACAAGTAAGAGCTAGGATTAGAGCGGAGGTCTCCTGGCTCCCAGCTCAAAAATTTCCTCCCTCTTTTGATTTCCTGAAGAGGCTCTTTGTCAGAGGCAGGAGAACTGTTCTGTCCAATATTGTAGCCACTAGCCACGTATGGCTGTTGAACACTTGAAGCGGGACTAGTTAGTCTGAATTGAGAAGTACTGTAAGTGTAAAATCACACAGGATTTTGAAGACTCAGTATGAAAGAAGTAAAATTTATATGTTGACTACACGATCATATTAATCATATCAATGACATTGATCATGTTGGTTGAATGATCATTATGGAGAATGGGTGAAATAAAATAATTTAAATTTTACCTGTTTGTGTTTACTTCTTAATGTAGCTACTTGCCTCTTAATTTGGCCACTAAAATTACAGATATAGCTGGCCTCATATTTGTATTGGACCAGCTCTGCAGTATAGAGGATAGGTAATTAAGAGTCATGAGCCTGGAGCCCCATGTTGCCTAGAATCTCTGTTTTGAACCTTGAACAAAGTACTTAACCTGTCTGTACCTTGGTTTCCTCATCTGTAAAAGGGGGCAGTGTTGGTACCTACCACATAGATCTCTTGTGAAGCTTAGACCAATGCTTGTCAAATAGTGAACATTCAATAAATGTGAACAATTATATTCATGCCACTACTTCAACCACGATGCAAAGAATGGACCTTGGAGATGAGACAGAACTTATAGGCAATGGGGAGGGATATAGCCAAGAGATTTCTCCTTTTAAGACAGTAATTGAACATAAAAGAAAGGAAATAAAAGAGTTGTTGAATGAGTGGTTGTACATATATTTGGGTTGTAGGCTGGCTAGCTGTCGACTCATGTAGTACTAAAGCTAGAAGAGATTCATTCATTTGCTTAACAAATATTTATTGAACCCTTACTATCCAAGGCACTGGGTCCACTGAATATACAACATTGAACTAAACAGACAAAGTTCTTGCTTTTGTGGAGCTTCTGGTTTGGTGGGGAAGTAACAAGAAACCAAGTAAATAAACAAGAATTCAGATTGTGCTAAGTGCTTTGAAGAGTATGCAGGTAATTCTACAGAATTGCACGGTTTAGTGTGATAGCCACGGGCACATGTGACTACCCCTACTTGGAACATGGAGATGTGGCTAGTTCTAATTGGGATCCGCTATATGTGTAAGATCCACACTGGAGTTCCAAGATTTAGTATGGAAAAAAATGAATGTAAAACATATTAGTAATTTTTCTATTGGTTACATGTTGAAATGATAATACTATATATTGGCTTAAAAGTATATGATTAAAATTAATGTCACTATTAGAAAATTTAAAGTTATATATTTTGCTTGTCTGTGGCTTTCAAAATGCTTTCATTGGACAGTGCTGCTGAAGAAAATGACCCCTGGGAGTGGGAGACGGGACCTGTTACTTTAGATAACATGGGCTGGGAAGGACTCTCTGAGGAATAGGCATTAAGGACCAAAGGCTGAGAAGGAGCCGATTATGTGGAAAGGGCAGAATGATCAAGGCAGAGGGAAGAGAGGGTGCCTAGGCCATGAAGTAGGAGGCTGGTGCAGCCTAGGAGAGGACCAGAAGGAGCTTCGCTGGAGCGTGGTGAGTGAGTAGGAGCGTGGCGGGTGATGAAGTTGGAGATGTAGGCTGATGACAGACAATGCAGGGCTTCTTGTGGGCCATGACAGGGAGTTTGGGTTTTATTCTGGGAGGTGTTCCAGATAACTTCATTTTGCCTACCTGTTTGCAGATGAATAGTGAACCCCATTTTGGGAGTTCACTGAAGGGACTGCCCTGAGCTTATGGGCCCAGATAGTAGCAGAGTTGAAAGCAGAATCCTGATCTCCATGTTTCTAGTCCTGTTCATTCCCCGCGTGCATATACATGCATTTTTCTTCTGAAAGATCAATGTCTACAATTCCTGTTCCTAAAAGTAGTACAGTCTGGAATCTAGTCCGTAGTCATTCAAATGCACACATCCTTTTGTGGAAGTCATGAGGATCTTCTAAGTTAATGGATACAAAAGCTCCTTGAAAACAGTAGCGTTTTATAGGTATGAAAGATGCATAACTACCTACATCATCTGTCTAAATTCTTATAATAACCCTGTAAGGAAGGTGCTATTTTTTTTAAAGATTTTATTCATTTATTTATTTTAGAGAGAGGGGAAGGGAGGGAGAGAGGGAGAGAAACATCAGTCCATTGCTTCTTGCAGCACGTCCCCAGCTGTTGACCTGGCCCTCAACCCAGGCTGTACCCTGACTGGGAATCGAACCTGCGACCTTTTGGGTAGCTGGCCAGCACTCCATCCATTGAACCACACCAGCCAGGTGGAAGGTGCTATTTTTAATCCCTGTTACATAGATGTGATACAAAAAAGGACCTGCCTCATTGCTGGAGCTCCTAACCACTGTACTATACTGTTTGTCCACTCTGCCAGATGCTGAGCTAAAGTGCCTTTGGATAAGTTCTTATGTTTAATTCTCAACACGCCCCTTTGTCTGCCTTTCTGTATAGAAAAGGAAACTCAAGTTCGAGAGGTCAAGTTACATAACCAAGGTGAAGGAGCCAGTTAGGGAGCAGAGGTGGAACTGGAACCCAAATCTCGTTTTCCACTTTGTTTTCAGATTTTTAAAAACTGTCAAAACTGAAGTGTGTTACACATATAGAAGAATGCATACATTTTAAGTGCCATTGGTTATAGTTTTCAGTGTTACTACTAAAGTTCATTTCTCGGGGACACGCGGGAACAAAGTTGTCTGGTTGGAACATCCGGCCCCCGGAGTTTGATTCAGTACGTCTCCCACGGGACCGTAGAGTTTGTGTTTCTAACAGGATCCCAGGTGATGGGAAGCCATTGGTCCAGGGACCGCATGTTGAGATCCCCGGTCTAGAATGATCTACATTTCTTTAAAAATTTTCTTCAGTTGAAACATTCTCCCTTCTCATGGCCATTAGTTTGCAGGGTTTTTTTTTTTTTTTTTTTTTTTGAGCTTATACTTTTCCCCTGCCATCCTAGATAAGGTGAGCAAATCACTTAATCTTTTTGGGCCTCAGTTTCCTCATATGCCTAATGAGGGGATTAAGTAAGTCTCGCTGAGGTCCCTTCAGGCTGTAAAATTCTGTGATACTAATTTAGGCCAAGAGCACCAGAGACTTCAAGAGATAAAAAAGCTTGATGTAGTAGAATGAACCAGGGCTGAAAATCTGGAAGATTTGAGTTTGAATCCTTCCTTTGTCATTGCTTATCGGAGTGATTCAGGACAAAAGTCACTTCCCCTCTCTGAACATCATTTTTTTTTTTTTTAAAGTATACGATCATGTGGTTTATAGTATAAATGGCTGAATTTTTTTTTTAAGATTTTATTTTTATTTATTTTTAGAGAGAAGGGAAGGGAGGGAGAAAGAGAGGGAGAGAAATAGCAATGTATGGTTGCCTCTCACATGGCCCTCACGGGGACCTGGCCTGCAACCCAGGCATGTGCCCTGACTGGGAATCAAACCGGGACCACCTGGTTCCCAGCCCAAGCTCAATCCACTGAGCTACACCAGCCAGGGCTGAACATCATTTTCTTAAACCACTTAGAAAATCACCTATAAAATGAGGGGATTGGGCTATACAACTTCCGTTTCTTTCCTGAAATTCAGAGGCCAAGGTAAGCAAAGAAAATATGTAATTCAAGAAATGCTTAGTAAAAGTGTTTAACATTCTTTGTGCACTCACTAAATTTCATTTTTGAGACAACCTGGAGGAAGATTGCAGTTTTCTGCTGCGATTGGTTCTCCTAGTAATAGAGTGAGGCAGCACGGGCCTTTTCCTGTGTGCCTGGTGTCCTTGACATATGCTAACTCTCCCTTTGAGAAGATAGGAGACTTACAGTGTGGACAGGAGGTGTCGGAAAAAGTCTTAAAGAGGAAACCAGTTATGTTCCCAAATTGGAAATGTACTTTTCTGATGCCTTCAGGCCTAGACATCTCATCAAGAAGTGTGCCCAGCCGTTCCCTGGCTGAGAAGTTTTTACTGCATAGACGCGTATATGAACTGCAGGGCGTTCTCGTTAATACTAATTCTACAGATGTCTGGAAAAAGTTCTTGCATCCGAGGTTTTGCAATAAGGAGCTCATAGTTAGCGCAGCTTGGCTGAGTGGGAATGACTTGCTTTGTGACATGAGAAATGTTCTGTTTGAGGCAGATGGGGTCAGAGACCCTTGGTCTTGGCAATACTGCGGACACCCACTCCTCTCGTCACCCATCAGTGATGTGAGAGCATCCCTGGGTTGCAGGTGCTTGCAGGGATCTGTAATCGTGCTCCTTTCCCCTTATTCTGTCTCTTTTTTTGTAATGACAATAAGCTGACAGGACCAGTACTAAAGTATTGAGAAAAGGAAAACTACTAATCAAATATTTTTATATTCCCACAGTCCTTGGGTGTTTTGCATGGCTATAACTATTGCATATACACTGTTTTGTGTTCTATATTTTCAATTTAACATTGTCAGAAATACTTCCTATGTTTCTGCATAGTCTTTATGTTACTATTAATGTTTGTATATTTTTGGTCAAGTGATAAACCAACCATTTTCCCGTAGGTTGTTTCTTTATAATTATTTGGATTGTTTTCAGGTTTTTGTTCTTGGAGATAATATTGCAGTGAATTTATTCATGTGGCGTTTTCCCCTCCCATCTGTCCATACTAATTACCACGTGTCGTATCCTGTGCTAAGTATTGCATGTACTTAAATTATTAAGACATTATCTGGACCTTAAAGTATTCACAATTTAAGGAGCAAGACAGACATTCTAACAACTATGAATGAAGCACAGTGGAAGGAATGATTGGATATGCCTGGAGAGGAGGTGTATTGATGGGGATGGATTTGATTTGGTCTGGTCATTGAAGGAAAGGGAGATGACGTTGGAATCTCAGTCTTGAATGAATAGGAATTCTGTGGACAGTGAAGGAGGCTGAGGAGAATCATTCTTGACTTGATTAGTGAAAGCAAAAGCGTGGGAGTGAAATGTTCAGAGCACTGAGTAAATGTGGGGAGTGGCGGGAGACCATGGGGTCACCCTGGCTGGAGTCACATTAAGTAACACATGGTGCTTGTGTGGAATTAATCTTCTCTCAGTTTACAGCGCTAAGAGCGGGCTGTGTGCTGGTTTCGCCGCAATCTTGATACCACGGGTTGTCATAACTTAATTTCCTCATTAATCTCATAATACAGAAAGTATTAGTTCAAGTTTGCTTTAATAAGCACTTTTTCTTGTGTTTATCATTTGTATTTCTTATTATCTGCCTCTTTCCCTTAAAGTAATGTAGTTTGTAATTGAGCTTCCCTGTTGTGTTTTTGTTGGTGGCGTGCACACAAGAAACGGAGGATGGAACACTTTGTGCCCGGACATATTTTTCATTCTTCGGTGGCCCTGTTTGACGTACAGCCCTGAGAATATTATCCCAATCGTGAGGTCATTTTATGGCACCATGGAGTAGCTTCTTTTGGCACGACAGTTCAGACTAGTGCTTTTTGAAGTTATTTTTTGTTAGTAGTGAAACTATTCATAGCAGATAAAAAGCTATTCTCCTGCGCTGTTCCCATTTCAGGGTGTTTTCTGTTTTATCTCCTAAGTGATTTTTTTCCTTACGTTCATTTCCTCTCTTTGCAACCTTCTTATCCTCTCTCCTTGCCCTAGTGCATTCCTTTCAAACTCACAAAGTACATATGTACAGTCTCCTTGCTCACTAGACGATGAACTTAGAGGCAGGGACCAGCACCTAGCAGTGTCTCCCCCATACTGAAGCCTGACAAATGTTTAATGGTTGAGTGAATGAACTACTATATGTCTTCAAATACGCTCTGGTTATTCCCCTCTTTTGGAAAGCCTTTGTTCTGATATCTTATTTACCTGCTGACTTCTATCTCTGCTTATATGTTAGGGATCAAGAAAGTTGGATTCAAATTTTTTACTTCAGTTTCTGAATTGTCCTCCTCTTCCTTATTATGTCTTACTACTTTTGCTATAAAACCTACATTTAAATTTTTTTAAATTTTGAACTAATTTTAAACTTATAATTTGCAAAAATAGTAAACTTTTAATGTGCTCCTCACTCAGCATCCCCTAAATTAATATATTTTATAACCATAGTATAACGATCAAGAAATTAACATTTATGTACTAGTAACTAAACCACAGACTTACTTCAAATATCACCAGTTTTTCCACTAATGTCCTTTCTGTTGCAGGATATTACCAGGATATTGCATTTAATTGTCATTTTCTTCATCTTTTATGAACTTGCCATGTTTTTTGAGTGGTCAGTTATTTTGTAGAATGTCTAAGACCTACGTTCTCAAAAGTTGTCAATGCCCTCTTTAAGGTCCAGGATTTTCTTGCCTCATCCATTCTTCTGTATTCTGTCATTCTGCGCCTTTACGTAGACAACTGATAGTTCACTCGCCTTGACTTGGCTTTCATGTGGCTACTGAACATTCTGGCCAGATGTTCTGGTATCACATAATTCTCTGCATCTCTCCGCCTGCCCTACCACCTCACCCCAATTTTGCATCTTAGTCAGTGGTGTCACTGTTCAGTAAGACTTGAAAGAAGCCTTGGAGCTATTTCTCAAAGATGAAAAGGCTCAAAGATTGAAAGAGAAGCTTCTTTTCTGTGGTCATACAAGCTCATGAGCAGAGCCGTGGTTCCTCTCTCAGGAGTCAAGGTTTTGAGAGCTGAAAGTGATTAAGTTGAACCTCCTTTTTAAAATGATTTTATTTATTTATTTTTAGAAAGAGGGGGAGGGAGAGAGGAAAAGAGGGAGAGAAACATTGGTTAGTTGCCTCTCTCATGCCCCCAACTGGGCTCCTGGCCAGTAACACAGGCATGTGCCCTGACTGGGAATCAAACCGGCGACCTTTCAGTTTGCAGGTTGGCACTCAACCTACTGAGCTACACCAGCCAGGGCTGAGTCGCACTGCTTGCTCTCATGGAACTTACAGACAAATGGGGGCATCCCACAGATTTGAAAACTGATTAATTCAGTGCACAGCGTCGATGCTGTTTACAGAGGCATGAACAAGATGTGGTGGCACAGAGGCAGGAGCAGTTCTGCCATTGGGAAGTTGGGAACGCTTTGCAGAAAAGTTTTTTCTTCACTAGGAATCATCTTTCTATTCCTTCCTTTCTGTTTTAAGCACCATCATCTTACTTTAGACCCGTGGGACTTGGTCAAATCAGTAGCTTTCTAGTCGTTCTTACTTTTCACTTTTCTTATATTGGCGTAGTGGCTGTGTTTTCATCTTCTCTGTAGGCCAACAGAACACTCTCTGTGATCGGAGACCTCTGCCCTATCTGTCTCAGCTTTCTTGGAGATAGGTCTCATTGAATGCCTCCTTTTGGAAGTGAACTTGAGGCAGACAGCCTTACCTTTCTGCATTCTCTCACTAGGTGGTCATTGTTTAAATTGGGGGATTGAATTTAGAAGGCTTGGCCCAACAGAGAAATTTTCATATATAAAAAATGACTACAGCCCGGCTGGTGTAGCTCAGTGGATTAAGCGCTGACTGGGAACCAGAGGGTCCTGGTTCGATTCCCAGTTGGGGCACATGCCTGGGTTGCGGGTCGGGTCCCCAGTGAGGGCCATGTGAGAGGCAACCATACATTGTTCTTTCCCCCTCCCTTCTCCTCTCTCTGAAAATAAATAAATAAAATCTTAAAAAAAATGACTATATAGGAGAACGTGGATGGTGAAAATAATTTCTCCAGTGTTGGAGAAAATAATTCAGAGCACATTGTGTTCTGAGTGTGCCCGCGTTTGAATCCCCCCTCTGTTGGCTGCCTTGGTTCAGTTGATTGGTCCCTTTAAGCCTCAGGTTTTCGTCTTTAAAATGGAGCTTATATAGTAGTGTTTATCACGCCTCATCATCTTTTTAAAATGTAGAATTAAATGAGACTGTGGGTAGTGCTCAGCAGTGTATAGTGCCTGACACGTAGTAAGTGCCCAATAAATGTTCGCCGTTAATTTTTATTATTGATATAATTACAAACACGCATATGTTTTGTTATTCCATGCATATGCTATAACAAAAAAATATTTTCCTTGAATTCTACAAAGCTGCCTTAGTATTCCCAAGGTCATTGGTCCCTAGAAGATTAAGGTTTAGAATGCTATAAAAGGAAATGAGAACAGTTTGTCACCCGCACGTGCCACAGTATAGAACTGCTCACAGCAGATTGAAACACACTCCATCCCGCCACAGTTAGCAGTCAGTGGTGTCAAGATCTGTGTCATCAACACAGTAATTCTTTTCTCCGGGTCTCTTTAATATCACTTAGATATCTCAGTTTTTCTCTTTTCTGGGGCTAGGAATCTCATTTACCAATTACTCTTTCTTTACCTACTAAGGTTCTTGAAGGAAGTGGTTGGTTTTGGTCCGAGCCTTGTGTGGCTGTAGAGAAAGGATTTAGGGGAAAGTGTAGCAGGAATTCTCTTACCTTCTCCAGGGTAAGCCATTTGATCCTAGTATTTCAACTGAATAGGTCAAAGCCATTTTCTTTTCCATGGAATTCCAGGAGTGACTGATCTGAAAGTGTCAATAATTATGTAACCTGAACATGCTCAAGTTTCTCTTATCATTAATATGAGAAGCTATTAGCTAGTCCTGTGGAAGCATTAATGTTCTAAGTGGTAAAAGATGACATGATGAACTATAACTACAATTCTTTTCTTTTTATCCAAAGCTGCAAAGAAAATAGCATTCCAACATGGCACACCAACAGAGGACAGGTGCACTGTTAATGTTTAAGTCTGTTGAACTCAGTTGCTCTTAACTAGAGTGGAGGGGGGAGTCAAGTAAAAAATGTAGTTAATCCTCAATTTTATGTGTTAACAGAATGAGCATACAAATAATGCCAAACAAACTGTTCAATAATCATCCATACCTGCCATTGGAATATGGTCAGTCACAGGCAGAGAAGCATCATGATACTCTGTGCTTGATTTCAAATCCTTCTATGTTCACTCAATGACTTTGGACATTCCTGGGTAGTTGAAGGGAAGTCTTAAGAGCCAAAATAGATAATCTTCTTATAGGCAACCGACAGTCTAAAACGAATTAAGAGATGAAAATGTACTGCAGTAGTCTCACTAGGTCTTTTGCTGAACTCTGGATGAAGATAATCTAGTTTTTATTTACCAATCCACAGTGGAGCTGAGGTCCTGAAGTTGAGGTCAACAATGGACAGTCACAGTTCCTTGTGTTTATGGTGCTGAGATCTAGGGAGGCAAGACAGACAAGAAACAGGAAAACAAGTACAAATACAAGCAGACAAATACTAGCTAAACAAAAACTAGGTAATTCAAATAGGGATATGAAAGGGGGGAAAAGGGCTGATGTAGTAGAGGTTTTGGGGAACATCAGAATGTTCTAGAAGGCCTCTCTGAGGTGGTCACATTTGAGCTGAGAGCTGAATCAGTATGATCCGGCCATACGAAGTGCTGTGGGAATAGCAATGTAGACCAAGTTAAAAACCGACGCAAAGGCCCTAAGGTGGGGATGAGCTTGTCATGTTTGAGTCAGTATGACTGGAGCATGGTGAGTGAGGAGGGGGCAGTTGAGATAAGGGCAGAGAGGTCAGCTGTGGGGAGGAGGGGAAACCCTACAATTTTTGGATTTTATTGTCAGTGCAATGGGAAGCTGCGAGGGATTTTAGGCTGTGGAGTGACACAGTCTGGTTTCTGTTTTAAAGATCATTGCATCTGTGGAATGGAGAGGAGATTGTAGGGGCGCACCCTGGCCAGCTTAGTTGTTCAAAGCAGGGTAGAATTCACCTTTGTGCTGCAGAGGGCTGCAGCGGATGCTCATGCTCCCCCTGCGATAATTGCTTTCCTGCCTAGGTTGTTTTCAGCGTCTCCCAGTTCTAAACATTTAATCTGTGCTCTGGCTTAATCAAGGAGCAACACTGTCTGAGTGCCAGGCTTGGCACAGCGAGTGTGGGCATGGTGCCTTTTGCTGAGCACCCTGGCCTGGGGAGAATGAAGAAAGCAGCCCTTGGTGGACCCGAGGACAATGCAGCTGACCCTCAGCACCTGGTAATTTGTAGTTGGAATCCATAAACTTTATGTGCTTCTGCAAAACAGTTGCAGATGGTCTGGACTGATGATTAAATATCACTGCTGTTTTGTCCAGATCTGCCGTGGCTGTCCTCTCCATGTCTGGTTTTGCATTACACTGAGTAATTAAAGGGGCACAGCCATTTCTGGTTACTTCCAGGATATCTTTTTCAGTTGGCTGAGGGAGTAATTTCAGTTTCTGCCAGTCGTATAAGTGACTTCAGTGAGCAGTGGCCGTGAATGTCTGCTTTTTGCTTTCAAAATGTAAAAAAACCCAAACTTTTTAAAAAGAACTTTCCCTAGTGAAAGGGAGTAATTACCGGCCTGCCTTTGCTGTTTCTGCTGATTCTCCAGTGGGAGTTCTGCCACCAGATTTGTCAGAGCTGGTTGCCAGGGACTCTTTCTCCTGAGTTAGCGCACAGAGGTCTGAATGGGCAGCGATAACACAGATTAGCGATGGTACACGCCTCTCTGCAGAACAGCTTTCCTCCTGACCAGAGGCGCCATTGGTGGGCACCGCCCTAGTTCTCGATGCATCTCTTACCACCCATGACAGGACTTTTCAGCAAATGAAAGAATTGTTTAAGAACCACTCGAGCTGGGTAGTTTTTACAGGACTTTAGAGTTTCAAAGGCCCTCAGGCTGCTCAGCCTGCCAGTGCGAAGTCGTGAATATTGTCTCTCTGGCTTCTCGCCAGGGATCCTTACAGCTCACGCAGCATAATGAACTTGGGGAGACAGCAATTCTGATTCTTTTACTTTTTTCCCCCCAAAGATTTCTTTCTTCACCCCCACAGAACTTATAAGGGCACAGAAGGCTCAGTGGGAAGAATAAAAAAGACGGTGTCTGCCTTCTGGCTGACATGACTTGTGCTAGTGACCACATGGGGATTCCATAATGAAGACTGCAAATCACTTTCCATCCTCTTGGAGCCTGTCCTATAATTAGCAGATTAAACATTTTGTTTAAATTAATAATTTCCTCCCACCCTCTCTGAGTGCTTCAAACCACTGTTAGGGAAAGATGGAGACTGGTTAACTGGTCTGATATTTGGCTTCACGTTCTAGTTGTGAGTTTCAGTAAGAGGCGAAGTCTCTTTTTAATTAAAAAAGCCATTTTTAGCCACAGTTCACACTGTGTGAAGCAGAGGCACTTCTGACCACGTGAACTTTCGATTGCTGTGTGCGGTGAATGTGGCTCTTTTTCCAGGACCATGACACTGAGCCTAACAGGATAATATGGGAAGGTAAGTATGCAGCTGGGCGTGAAATACTGCCTGTGCATTAGTGGCAGGTTTGCCTTTGGGTGACAGATTGTCTTTGTGAGGGAAGGGGGTTACTTACGGAATGGTATATTCCTGATTTGAAATGAATGAAAAGCAGCTCATAGAGGAACTTACAGAAATTGTCGTTTTTAAAAATGAAACAATACATGTTTTCTCCTCCCTTCATCACCCAGCCAAAAGAACAAAACAAAGGGCTGGGTGACCTAGCACCTCCGCAGTTACCAGGCATTAAAGCCCATCGAAAGCCAGGTATTGTGCTATTTGATTTGTATATGTTATTCCATCTTGTCCTAAAGGCAACCCTGGGAAGTCAGTGTTCTTATTCCTATTTTATAGATGAAGAAAGGAAGTTCACAGAGGTTTAGTAACTTGCCCAAAGATGCCAGGATGTAGATGGTAGAATCTTTTTCCTAATAGAGGGCTCCAGAGGATGGAGATAGCTTAAAAACAGAAATAACCTAGAGAGTAGAATGTAGCAGAAAGCTGCTACCATGACCCTGCTTTGTACTTGCCTCAGTCTACCACGCACATCATTCTTGTCCAGCGGAACACCAGGCTCTGCTTGTCAAACCCAGGGGAGCAGAACACTGGGCTTTAGTTATCAATCCCAGGGGAAGACTCCAAACACTTCTGCCCATTGCATCTTGGCATTGGAGTTGCCAAGGAAAACACAACTTGGTCAAGCACTGATGGAATAATGCTTTACTCACACAGAGAAGAGATAAAGCAAAATCAGCTTCAGTGGTGTGCAGTGGTCCCATGTGGCTCATCGTCCTACCTCCCCTGCAGCCATTTGGCCTGCACATACCCCTCTCTTGCAGCAGAAGGACCTTGTGACCTGAAAGGCAGTGGTATGCCTGAGGGCCATTGACATACATGCAAAGCAGAACAAAGGCACAGGAACACTTTCTGAGCCTGAAACAGGGGAAGATATTCCCAAACCAAGTGGTAAGCCTGGCACAGCCTGTGAGAACTCCCTGTGTCTTGGTAACGAAGTATGTCAGGCCTAAGGCCCATTCTTAAGTGGTTGAGTGGGGTTTTGAAATACCGCATGCATGAGACTGCCGTTCCCAGCAATTCTTTATTGGAATTACTTGATTAAATATCTTTCTTCCCAGTGGACTTTTTGCATTCCTCACGGGCAATGCCCAGATCAGTGCCTGCTGTATAGTAAATGCTCAGTAAATGTCTCTTGACTGAAGAAAGGAAAGAATGAGGGAATGAATGAATGAAGCAGCGAATCACTGACGAGGTGCTGAATTAAGGTCTCTTCTAGGCATCTTATCATGTTGAGACCTAGCACCTCTGCGGTTGCCTGCTCTTTCTTACCTCTTCTTCATTGATGCGGAGTAGATGAAGCTGTGTCTGTGAATGATGGTGGCCCAGTGGAAACACTGGGTTGGGTGACACTTGCCTTATAGAGCAGAAGATGATCTTCATAAAAGCTCAGTTCCGGTACTATAGTAATCTGAGAGTTGACTGGCCTTTTTTTTTTTTTTTAAAGACTGAGTTGTCTCTGACTCCAAAGCAAGAGATTGATTGATCCATTTATTTGCCAAAGATTTACTGCAAGTCTACTGTGGGCCATAATTGCTGTTTTCTCTTTACCCCGCCTTATGGGCAATAAATAAGAGCTAGTACAAGCAACAAGATTAGTTTTTATTTTGTGTTGGTTGTATTTGGCATAGCCATTTCTATTTGATATATTTTTTTGTTATATAACATTTTATTAAGTACTTTTTCTGGGTTAGGCCCTTCGCTAAGAGGGCTTTTCCCAAAGATGAGACAGTGGTGATTTGCTTGTGGTCACACACTATAGTAGTAACAGGCTTAGGTGTCTGACTACAAAAGTCCATTTTCTTCTCACTGGACCATGCTCCCGTGTTTGAGGGACTGGCCTAGCGTCACTTTCTTATGTGTTGTATGTGGGTTTCTAAGAGGGAAATTAATTGAGCTGCTAAAAGCTTTCTTAAGTTTAAGTAGCTTTAGGAAACAGATCTGTAGTAAGGACAGAAACCCCGTTAAGGCAGGGTAATTTCCCCGACCCACGGTGGGAGAAAGAGCCAGAGCTTTAGGCTGAGACTGGCAGTGTCTCAGTCTCCACTATTTTATAGCGCTCTGACCTCAGGCAGTTCCTAGGCGACTCACCTGTCCGTGATTTCCTCACTTGAAGGAATAGGGAATGGAATTAGCAGGATTAAAAAGATAATGAAATGTTAAGTTGCTGGTACATAATAACCACACAGTTAATGGTAATTATCTTTATACAGCTTGGATAACAACTTGATGAGGAAGCTGTAGGAGGAGTTCTTTCTGCTTTCTTTAAACCCTGCGATTCCCTGACCTCAGTGCCTCCCAAGAAGCTTTGTGAGATTTATATCTGATTTTGCCTCTTGAGGCCTGTCCTGGCTTACTTCTGCAGCAGAGTTTAAGAAGAGGTGGCTGGCAGAATTCCCTTGTGTACAGGGTTTTTTAGCCAGTGTATTTCTGTTTTTTTGGTATGTTTACCAGGATTCTCAAGTTTCTAAGTAATTTCAGTCTGAGACAAGTGAGTAGGATTGATGCCGGGCTGCTTTAACACAGGTGTTATAAACAAGATTAAGAGGTTGTTGAAAAGATATCAGTGGAGCTCTGGGGCTAGCTTTCTGGAGTCATTCTAAATTGACAGCTAATGGGTAGTTTGCCTTGATGTCTTTCTGTACCTGGTAACTGATTAGAGATTCACCCACAGAGGAAACCCGCTTATGAAAATTCACTTTCCTTTCCTTTATCAGAAAGTGAAGCTATCATAACATGTAATGTCTTTGTATCATGTAGAAAACAGTTGTCACTGCACTGTTTTGAGAGGCTTTTTTTAAGGCAGACAATTCTTTTTTTTCTTTTTTTTAACACACAAGCCTGCCAAGCTTCAAAGAAAACTTTTAAAAGGTGGGGAGATGGTTCAAGACAATATTTATCTATATATCTATCTATCATCTATCTATGTGTCTATCTGTATAAGACACTCATTTAATTATCTTAGCCCTGGCAGAGTTCTTTCCTGCCCAGCAAGATACATATTTTGCCTTACCTGTTCTACTAGATGTTATTGCTAGGAAATTGAGTATCCTAAAATGTTCTTGAAGTGTGCATGTATTAGTTTAAAATCACTTTTAAGTCAATTTCATAGCCTCCCTGGCAGAGCACTGTGGTGGTAGGGACGAACTTGTAGCGGGAATTTGTAGGCAGTACCTAGGCTATCAGAGAATTCCCTTTGATCGTCTTTCAGCTGGACAGGTGGTCCAGGTTCTCTGTGGCTAGGTGGAGGGAATACTTCTGACTCCAAAAATAACTCATTCACCATCATTGTCTTTATTGAGAATGGAGGTATTTCGCTACCTTCTACTCTTTGTAGAAACTATAAAGCTTCTAGAAATAGTAACATCTTTGAGTTGAGGATAGTAAAGTGCATCTCAGACAAAAGCAGACATGAAGCCGTCTCTTTTCATTGTTTTTGATGGACTCATCTACAGGCATGTATTGAGGCCATTACCCCAGGTGCTTCAGTCAAGCTGAGAGATAGGTTAATCAGCACTCAGGTGCTGGAAAGTATCTTGTAATGTCATACTATGTGTTCAGACTCTGTTTTCAGACTCTCGAGTATTACCTATAATATTGAAAAGTACTCTTTTTTTTTTTAACAAGATACTCAAGGTAAAGTTTCACGTTGAGTTCTGTCTTCCTTGAAATAAATGTGACAGCTGTTATGTAACAGACTTATGTGGATGAGTTGTAAGCTTTAAAAGAAATAAGGGTAATAGTTAATGTCCTCCTAGGCTCCTGAGATGAAAGCCGTGTCGTTACCATTAAAGAATTAACTGTGGAAGACCTAAATTTTGTAAATGAATAAAATGATTTGTGTCTCACTTACGACCTGGTTCTCACTTCCTGAGTCCCAGATCGTTCACCCCCCTTCTCATTTTCTCACAGCGTCTTCACTTTTTTCTTTCCCATCTGTCTTCCTGCTGGTATACCCTTTCTCCCCACCCGCTCCTGAAAGAGGAATGCCATTTCGACTCTTGGTGATGACCTTAGAGGCAACTTACAGACAAAGTAAAGATTTCCTTGCCCCACTTCAGTCTTAGTGGAATTGTTCATTCCTAGAGGCAATACTCCGCTGTCTGGAGACTTCTTGGTCAGCATAATTTTATGCAACAGTTTTGCCATGTAACCTGCAGAGCCACTGGCCACTGTGGGGTTGCTGGATGCACATACCATGCCCCTGCCCCAACTTCTGAGACATATACTTAGAAAGTAAATAGCTTGGCACATTAATTTGTTATTTAATGTTTCAAGATTCAACATGGACTGGTGTTAATGGTAGGTCCTCACCGCCCCCAAGATCGCCTCCTCCCCCTGCCCCCCGGGCTCAGTGTGGGTTCACCAAATGATATGGGGCAGGGAGTTTGTATTGAAACCTCCATCTAGACAGGTGGCAGTAAGCTCTTCTGGGCAGGGAACTTCCACATGATCAGGGAACAATGACAGAGAGGAGTTTTCCTGGCTAAAGGCGCGGGCAGAAAAGTAGCAGGAGTTCTGATGTGGAGAAAGATGATGGCAGCGGGGAGAGATGGCGCAGATCATGCCTTTGAGGTGCTGGTTTCCGAGGTTGTAACTAAGGAAAGGAGTCTGGAGGTCGTGTACCCTGCTCCTGCAAAAGGGAGGCTTAGAATCCAGACCCAGTTCTGTGGCTTCAGGTTCAAGTCTTGTCACTCCCTTGAGTCTTAGTTTATTCATCTCTAAATTAAGAGGTTGTACTGATACTCTTTGTCTGAATCTGAATCTTACCATTCTTACTCTTTGAATATCACTTGGTGCCGCCATTAGAAAATTTACTAAGCTATGTACAAAGTGGGCAAAAGTGGGTTTACAGTTGTAATATAAATAATACAATACTTAATAAATAATAATATAAGAATAAACTCTGTGTTGCATGTACTCACAATGGTAAACCTACTTTTGCCCACCCTTGTATAGAATATAGCCCAGGATGGCCTAAGATGATTACATATATGGGTGTATAGAGCAGATGAATTCTGCCTGGCCGCAGTCACCCTGATGACCCGAGGAACTTTGAGAATGTGTTCGCATTGTAAACATTTGCTCATAGTAAGTTATGATTCCTGTAGTTCATTGGTTTAGCTGTCCTCTGTTGCCTTTCAGTGGTTTAGCAACATGAGTTAAGTCCTTGCTATGAGCTGGGCACCGTTAGGTGCTGTGGTATCAGGAACAAGGGTCGGATCCCAGGATGCCTACCTGGATGGAGTAGAGGAGGTGGAGGTTTATTAGTGCATGTGTGTGTGCCGATAGAGGTATGGAGGCTCAGAGGTCTTACTTAACTGGAGTGTTTGGACGACTCTTAGAGAAGGTGACCTTTGAGCTGGGGCTTAGGGCTTCAGTGGGATTTCTGTAGCTGGAATGAAGGGGAAAGGAAAGTGAGCTGCTATTCATGGTAGCACCAAAGGTATTTATCCCATTCCAAGGAATTGTTTAAATACAATAACTGAAGGTGACTCCCAGGTCCCTCTTCGAATCTTCTCTGATTCCCTCATTGATTGTTTTCTATAGCAAGGTTTTCAGACCCTTTGCTGTCCTATTCATGCATTATTTAGATTATAATGCCTCTTTTAAAGTGAGGTGACTAACTCAGTTTCTTGGAGCTGAAATGGATGTTATGCTTCTAATAATACACCCTTAATATGAATTAGTTTTTTTTAATATGAATTAGTTTTTAAAAATTACAGTTAGTCATCCTGTTGATTCATTGAATTTGAAATTTTCTAAAACCGTCAGATTTTCTCTGAATGAGCTTTTTAAATTACTTTATTGTTGTTCAATTACAGTTGTCTGCATCCTTTCCCCTCCCCTCCCACCTGACCCCCTCCAATCCCACCTCCCTCCCCTGGCCCCACCCTCCCCCTGGTTTCTGTCCATGTGTCCTCCATAGTGGTTCCTGAAAACCCTTCTCCCCATAGTCCCCTCCCCGCCCCCTGGTTATTGTTAGATTGTTCTTAATTTCAATGTCTCTGGTTATGTTTTTCTTTCTTTTTTCTTCTGTTGATTATGTTCCAGTTGAAGGTGAGATCATATGGTATTTGTCCCTCACCACCTGGCTTATTTCATTTAACATAATGATACGTCCCCTAGAGCAAGGGACATAAAAGAAAGAATAAACAAATGGGACCTCATCAAAATAAAAAGCTTCTGCAGGGCTAAAGAAAACAGTATTAAAATAAAAAGAGAACCAACCGTATGGGAAAATATATTTGCCAATGATACCTCAGACAAGGGTTTGATCTCCAAAATACATAAAGAACTCATACAACTCCACTCCAGGAAGACAAAAAACCCAATTAAAAAATGGGCAAAAGACTTGAACAGACACTTCTCCAAGGAGGACATACAGAGGGCCCAGAGACATATGAAAAGATGCTCAGCATCATTAGCCATCAGAGAGATGCAAATTAAAACCACGATGAGATATCACCTCACACCAGTCAGAATGGCCATCATAAGCAAAGCAACAGATAACTGTTGGAGAGGATGCGGAGAAAAGGGAACCCTACTGCACTGTTGGTGGAAATGCAGACTGGTGAAACCACTGTGGAAAACAGTATGGAATTTCCTTAGAAAACTAAAAACGAAACTGCCTTTTGACCCAGCAATTCCACTGCTGGGATTATACCTAAGAGCCCTGAAACACCAATCCAAAGGAACGAATGAATGAGTTGTTTTTAAGACACATTTTCCCTGATAGGGACTTTATAAATTTGCTATTTTGAGTTTAAACAAAGGCCTCTAACTGCTCACACTCTTCAGGTTCAACCAGTTATGGATCTGCATATCTGTGCTGCCATTCATCCACATTTCTTTGCCTCCCTGCTGGAGTAACTTTGTGAAACGTCTTTTGAGATAAAGGTACACAATTTGTACCTTAAACCCCTGACCTTAAATTAGCAATATCAAGGGATCACAACCAGCTGGGCTTGACTTGACTTGCTCTGCATGGTCCCTGCCAGCTTCTAGCGCTCTCCCTGCCCAGGTGTGTGCATAAACATGTCATTTTGCTAAATTTAATTTAGATCCTTTTTAAGAAATAAAATATTATAAATACAATTGGTGTTTCCTGTGTACCCTTCCCTAATCCCATTTTATTGTGTAACCCCTCCCAATTTCTTTTTTTTTAACTTTTAGATTTTGAGTTTATTCTTCATTTAACTTTTAAAACACTACTGTAGTTGAATATTAAAACAAGAACAATAGCAAGTATAGAGCATATTATGATTATAGTCCACTCACTCACTACTGTATATAAAATGCCAGCAGTGAGGGCTACTCACTGGCCCCATTAAGAGGCCCAACACTGAACCAAGAACGCATGAGCGCTGGCCACAGCATTGTACCCCTCCTTTCCCTCTGCATCCTTCCCCCCTCCAAAACCATGTCAGAGATGTCTGCAAGGAGCCCAAAGCACCACCTGCTCCACCTTCTTTCATTGCCTGTTCTCCTTCTTTGTCATATCATTCCCTTTTCTTTGCCACAGAGAGCACTTCTTAAGCTTGAGAAATCTGTTTAAACTTCTCTCCTTTCATTTGGATTCTTATCAGGGTGGGACTTCAAGGCCAGTTTCCTGTAAGCCTTTTTCAAGTCTTGCTGGGTGGCATTGGGTTTGACCCCCAAAACCTCATAGTAAGTGGTTTCTTTCACCATTTTTGACAGCTGGTGAGTCGGCTGAGGCAGGTGCAGAGGAGAGGCAGGTGTGAAGGAGCGGGCAAGAGTGCATTACTGCGCACAGCTCAGAAAGCTGCCGCTCCTCCGCTTCTCACCGAGTGTTCTGGAAGGTTCCCCTAATCCAATTGCTTTATTATCCTTCTTAGAAGTAATTATTATCCTGAACTTGGTGATTATTATTGCCATGCATTTGTTTTACTATTACTACTTAGTATGCATTCCTTGATATTTGAAATTTTCTTTTTTCTTATATGCTCCAGTGAATATTTGTTAAATATCTCCTTGAGCATATGTCTGGGAATTCCTCTAATATTAGTAATTGTACATAAGGGTAGAATTGCGAGGATAGTCATAGGCTGTATGTTTCTGAAGTGTTATTAGGTATCACAAATTAGCTCCATACTCATTTCTCCTCCTTCCACTCAGCAAGTTCGAACAGTTCCTGTTTCCCCATATCCTCACTTATACATGGTATCGTCAGCTTTTTATTTTTTTCATTTCTGCCAATCTGATGATAGCTCGTGGTTTTTATGTGCAGTCACCTACCTCTGGCAACCATGAATCTCTGTGTATCTATGAGATTGGTTTTACTTACATTTGTAGATATATTTATTTATATTTCTCTCTATAGTTTTAAGATTCCACATGTAAGAGAGGTTAGCATAATGCCCTCAAGGTCCATCCATGTTGTCAAATTTCTGTCCATCGGTGGACACTTAGGTTGTTCCCATATCTTGGCTATTGTAAATAGCACTGCAGTAAACATGGGACTGCAAGCATCTTTCCAAGTTAGTGTTTTCGTTTTCTTTGGATAAATATCCAGAATCGGAACTGCTGGTTCATGTGTAATTCTATTTTTAATTTTTGTAGGAACCTCCGTGCTGTTTTCCACAGTGGCTGCACTAATTTACATTCCCACCAGCTGTGCACAAAGTTTCCCTTTTTTCCATATCCTCACCAACACTTGTTATTTCTCCTCTTTTTGATAATAGACATTCTAATGGATGTGAGGAGATAATCTCATTGTGGTTTTGACTTACATTTCCATGATGATTAATGATGTAGAGTATCTTTTTATGTACCTGTTGGTCATGTGTATGTCTTCTTTGGAAAAAATGTCTAGGTCTTCTGCCCATTTTTTAATTGGATTATTTGTTTGCTGTTGAATTCTTTATATATTTTGGATATTAGCCCCTTATGAGCTACATGATTTGCAAATGTTTTCTTCCATTTAGTAGGCTGAATTTTCATTTTGTTGATAGTTTCCCTTGTTGGGCAGGAGCTATTTAGTTTGATGTAGTTGCACTTGTTTATTTTTGCTTTTGTAGCGTTTGCTTTTGATGTCAGATAAGAAAACTCATCACTAAGACCTTTGTCAAGGAGCTTACCACCTATATTTTCTTCTAGGAGTTTCATGATTTCAAGTCTTACATTCTCTTTAATCCATTTTCAGTAAATTTTAGTGTATGGTGTTAGACAGTGGTCCAGTTTCATTCTTTTGCATGTAACTGTCCAATTTCCCATCATCATTTATTGAAGAGACTGTCCTTTATTGTATATTCTTGGCTCTTTTGTTGTAAATTAATTGACCATATATGTGTAGGCTTATTTCTGGGCTCTTTGTTGTGTTCTGTTGATCTTTGTGTCTCTTTTTATGCCAATACCATACTGTTTTAATTACTATAGCTTTGTAATATAGTTTGAAATCAAGGAGTGGGATACCTTTAGCTTCGTTCTTCTTTCTCAAAATTGCCTTGGCTATTTGGAGATTTTCATGTGCATTTCCCTGATTTCTAATTAGATTGGATCCCTTTTTATGTGCTTATGGATGACTCAGTATTTTTTCTTTTTTTTTTAATGTATTTTCTTTTTTTTTTTAATTTTTTTTTAAGATTTTATTTATTTATTTTTAGAGAGAGGGGAAGGGAGGGAGAAAGAGAAGGAGAGAAACAGCAATGTATGGTTGCCTCTCATGTGGCCCTCATGGGGACCTGGCTTGCAACCTAGGCATGTGCCCTGACTGGGAATCGAACTGGGATCCTTTATTTATTTTTTTTTATCATAATTGTGAGTATACTTATTGTCAAAAGTTGGTTATAAGTAATTCTAAAAGTCTGTTGTATATATATGACTTTGCAGTTAGCAATCATTAAGAGAAATTGAATCCCAGACTTAGTTTTTATTTTCAAAGTGCTTTATCTTATGTAATTTCACTTCCTTTATCTTACTAAAGACAATCCTGTGAAGTATCAGAGAAAGGGCAGAGCATTTTCGTAAATGTATTTGTAAATAAGTCATTTTTATAACAGACTTATCTAAGGTCATGTGACTCTTAAGTGATTCACTGGAACCTTGATTTTTCTCATCATTGGTCTGTTGTTTTTTGCATTGCACTATGTCACTTTTTTTTTTTGGATCAGTGTAATTCTGTTATTTTTTTTTGGACTGATGTCTAATATTCTCTCTAGCACCTAACAGAGCGATGTTTAGATTCCATTAGCTCAGTAAACACTTCCTGAGTGAATGAATGAATTATAATGGTTCTGGTGTAGCTGACAAAACATTCATAAGTCTCCTAAAATGGAGGTAGTTTACTTCCAAAATTTTACCAGTGCCTCTGTTAGCCTTGGTAAATAAACTGAATCAACATTCAGCTTTCCGATACAGCTGCAGAATTAATCAGAGAACATGTCAAAGTAAATCATGGACGCTAAAGCATAGTTTATATTTCTAAAAAAGAAACCCACGCACCCTTTGGGGGTGATATGAATATATATTAAGGCTTTAACAAGTAGTAAAAAAATATTTGGTAGGAAAAATTGATTAAGTAGAATCTTCATGACTAGTAATTTAGATCATAAATCACATCCATGTTATTTATCAGCCAATCAGGTTACAGGTCATAAGTGAAACTGCTGGTGATTTTATTTTTGATACATTGATTCCACCCCCCTCCCCATTGTGGACATTAAGAAAACCTACATTTTTCAGTTATTATTATGGTCTCAGTACCTGTAATTTTTTAAATTGGGAATTAGGTAAATGAGGCTTTGAGATTTTGAGGAATTTTGGGTGTGTGGTTTTTCTGCCAGAGAAAAAAATGGCAGTAAACTGCCATGATTCATTGATTTTTTTTTAAAGCTTTAAGTCTTTTTTTCCCATATAATTCTTTTTTTAAAAGATTTTATTCATTTATCCTTAGAGAGAGAGGAAGAGAAGGAGAAAGAGGGAGAGAAACATCAATGTGTGGTTGCCTTTCACATGCCCCCTACTGGGGACCTGGCCCGCAACCCAGTCATGTGCCCTGACTGGGAATCACCAAGCTCAGTGGATTGACTACGGTGACCCTTTGGTTCGAAGCCCACACTCAATCCACTGGGCTACACCAGCCAGGGCTAAGTCTTTTTTTTTTTTTTAAAGATTTTATTTATTTATTTTTAGAGAGAGGAGAAGGGAGGGAGTGAGGGAGAGAAACATCAGTGTGTGGTTGCTTCTCGCACACGCTCTACCAGGGACCTGGCCTGCAACCCAGGCATGTGCCCTGACTGGGAATAGAACTGGTGACCCTTTGGTTCGAAGGCTGGTGCTCAAGCCACTGCGCCAAACCAGCCAGGGCTAAACTTTAAGTCTTATAAAGGCATAATATATAACTATATATGATATCTGGAAGTTTCACTAGGGTAGTTTCAAAAGTATGGTAATTCCTTACATTAGTATAGCACTTTAGAGTTTACACAGGGCCATTTTGTGAGGTGTTTTAATCATCACAACAACCCTTCGAGGTGGGTAGAATATTCTGTGTGTGACGACTTTGATCCCTAGTTATGAACTTTGGCTGATGGTGGTTGTAGAATTAGAGATTGTGAGCTTTTTCAGTTCTGGTGCCTTAAGCAAATTTGCGAGGGATCCCTGATGTTAACTTTGGCAGGTTTCATGCCTGCAAATATTGATTGAGCTAGAAGTCCTAGTTGTAAAATGTCACCAGTGAGTGTGCAGCCAGCAAAGGCAAGGGAAAACTCATTACTGCGGCTCATCTGTAACTTCTGGGTCAGGCCGCTCACCACCATTTGGTAAAAATGAATGTTTGAAAAGTCCATTTTATTCTGACAAAATGTAATCAGGCAAGGTTAACAGCAGATGATTCTGAGATGATTTCAAATTGGTTAAACCAATCCTTCTACAAACTTGGGTTTGCGGCATTCCATATGTGTGATTATTTTAAGAGACATCAGAAAGCTTTAAAATTATGAAATCCCCACACAATGGTAGGAAGGAATTTAATTACGTATATTACCTCCCTTTCTCCTCCGTTGCATGCTTCCCCATCTACTCCCCCTCCCCCCTTGTTTATTCTGAAAAAGAAAAGGCAATGAGAGATGAAGAAAGAATAAGACTATGGTCTTGAATGATTTTTTCCCCCTAAACGTGAGCGTGAGAGTAACCTGTTTTATATTGCTTTAAAAGGAGAAGATTAGGGGCCGGGGAAGAAAATTATGGATTGAAAGGTTCTCCTCACTTGAATGAACTTGAATGATCCAAAGATGGAGGGGCAACAGTTAGGGAGGAGGTTAAACCCCTGTCTCTGGAAATGTTTGGAAAGCCCCAGCCTGTGTGTAGCAAGATGTTTTAAAGGGGATTCGAACCCCAGATCAGTGATTGGGTCAGGCCGAGGGCTCCTAACTAAAGTCTGGAATGTCTTAGTGCCTCAGAATTGCTGCCAGAGCGGGTGAATCCAGGTGGACACGAGCGTTTTCTGTAGAACGAGTCTCAATGTCTCCCTCCCTCCTTTCCTCTCCCCTCTCATAAATATGGGTGTTAAGAACACAAATTCAATGAAATGTGTTAGCAAATAGAAAGTAATGTATTTTTTTGTTGTCATTGTGGCTTTTCTCAATCACTGGATGTTAAAAAGTGCTGCAGAAGGTAGGGGTCTGTCAAATATTTTGACAGTGGAAGAGGATCTGCATTTTAAAACCTGCAAATGGGAAACTCTTTTCAACCTTGAGGTGCTTTGATTTTGAAGCAGGTGTTTCAAAGACAGGTAGGAAACTACACGTATTGTTTTGGGCTACCCTGTGGTCTTACTTCAGAAACATTGTCCTTTATGTGCATACACACATTTACACATAAGTGTTTGTGTGAAAGTGGTCATTGTTTATAGTTTATAGATAGAAAAAACTCGAGAGAGGGTAAATTACTTTCCATGACTGCTCAGTGAGAGGGGCCAGACTTGAATTTAGGAAAATCTGACTCTATGACTCATTCTTCCTGCAGGGTGTCGCTGTTGCAAACGGGTCAGCAGTAACAGTTAGTGCGGTGGGGAAGACAAAGAGTGTGTGGGAATGAGAAGCCTTGTATTTTGGGCCACCAAAGACAAGTTGCTTAAATCCACTTGGCTTAGATCTCCCTGCCTATAAAAAGAGGGATAAACTGTACTGTCTTTTGCAGCTCGAATTTCTGAGTCTTATCATTGGTTGATATTCCAAAAATAGCTCCTTATGCCCCCACTTGGAAGGCTCTTCTGAAGTTGTCCTGGGTAGAGAACTCCTGGTTTATCATGAGGTTATAGAAGATTTCCTTTGACGTTGTTCATTTCCTTAATAGAATTGAACATATATTTTTCTTCCATTAATGTGAGAGTGCATTTTATGAAAATTACCCCCTTTTCTAGCCAGGTAACTTGGAATATTGAGCTATATTTAGACTCCCCCCCCCCCAATACATACCTACACTGTTATATCCTGGTACAAATGTGCTCTTCACATTAATGATTGCACTGTGTGCTTTCATAATTTATCATAATGATACCATTATTGCTTATTATAGAAGTCCCTTTACTCCCCCCACCCCCACCCTCAAGTCTAATTGAGGTCGAGACAGACCATAAATGTGATAATATAGGTTGCCTGCTCAGAGGAAATAGAGTTGGTTTCATAGTGAAGTTTTAATTTAGAATTCGTTCTGGTGATGTAGCCTCTTCCTATGGTACATTACTTTGAGCCCAGTATAACTAACTGCATGTTCCCACAGCCCCTCATTATAGCTACAGCTTCTCACTGCTTTTTAATTAAAAAAAAAAAAAAAGAGGGAAAAATGAAACCTAAAGCTTAGGTTGGATATTGTCTAGGTACACAGGGAGTATTCTAGGCAGATTGCTTATTTAATTTTTTAACTCTTTCAGAGATTTCATGGAAATATCTTGAGTTCTATTTTTAGGGGATGGGTGATGTATATACCTGGGTGGGCAAAAGTAGACTTTCATTTGTGGATACACGAAACAGAGTTTATTCTTGTGTTATTATTTATTATCATATTTATTTGTATCACAACTGTAAACCTACATTTGCTCGCCCCTATAAATGTATATTATATAATCATCCATCACACATTCTCTCATACACATAATAGGCTTCAAGAGTTTTGGAAAGTAAAGGCATCTATATATAAAATCTGGAAGCTCTGAGCAAGTGGGAATCCTTTACGTATCCCAGAAAGGCTATGGACTGTGTGGTTGGATGGTGGCAATGCTCAGCAAGCATTTATACTGCTCACTACCTATTGGGAGTAAGGCAGGGAATGTAGAACATTGTAACAGTTCTTGACTAAAAGGCTGATGTTTCGGTACATCAAAAGTTAAGAGTTAATCATTTTTTCCTCTTGTTCTGTGGACAGCAGAAGCAGAGAAATGACTTTATTAAGAACATTTTTTTTTTTTTTTTGCCATTCCTTCATCTTGACGGATTCCATATACCTTTCAGATACCAAAACAAATTAATCTCCAAAGGCGACTGGTAAGAATGGCTTAATCTCTTGGGTTTGGCTGTGTAAAACAAGGAGAGCTCGGGCCTGAGCTGGTGACCTCTCTGACAGGCTGCGGCCGCTGAATTCCCTTTGGAGATTCAGAGCCCCTGGGCTCTTCTGCAGTGAAATCAGTGTGACAGCTCCGAGGCTCCTCCCACTTACAAACTCTTGCTTTCTTTTGTTTAACTGATCACTCTCTCAGTGGTGAATATTGGTAATTGTAATCCAGAAGTTTATGTCCAGGTCAGGGTGTTGTTAGCTTCCAGTTTTTAGGGAATCTTTCACAGGACTTCAGCTTTATATGAGTCCCCGTTTCCTTCAGTGTTGCTGGAAAGACAGCTCCTTTAGTCTTTGTTGGGGAACAGGAACTCCTCAGACGAATGTCCGCTAGACCCGTGCCGTCCACTGTGGCGGCCACCAGCTGCACGGGGCTGCTGGGCCCGTGAAATGGGGCTCTGTCTGTGTGGAGATAGACCGTAAGTGTAAAATATGTCTGCCAAGTTCCAAAGACTTCATATAAGAAAAAGAATGTAAAATATCACACTAGTAATTTTTTATACATGTCGAAATAATAGTATTTTGGACATACTGGATTAAATAAAATATATTATTAAAATTAATTTCACCTGTTTCTTTTTACTTTTTAAAAGATCTCTACTAAAAATTTTATTTATTTTTAGAGAGAGGGGAAAGGAGGGAGAAAAAGAGGGAGAAAAACATCAGTGTGTGGTTGCCTCTCATGCGCCCCTTATTGGGAACCTTGACCCACAACCCAGGCATGTGCCCTGACTGGGAATCGAACCGGCGATCCTTTGGTTCACAGGCTGGCACTCAGTCCACTGAGTCACACCAGCCGGGGCTAAACAATTTTGTATTACATCTGTAGTTTGCATTATATTTTGATTGGACAGACCTAGACTGTTAAACTCCATGATAGCAAGGCAGTGTTTGTCTTATCTACACTTAGGTCTGCAGTCCCCAGCACAGTGTCTTATACATAGTTGACATTTGTTAAAGAAATGAATCCTTAACTTGATTATTCAGAGCGGTCACATTTCAATAATGAATAGGAATTTCTCTGTGTGGAATGTTAGTATCTATAAAAGAGACAGTTGAGGGTTGAGAAGAGAAGTGAAGAACAGAAGTTCTTAAAATTTTGCCGTGGGAGAGAAAAGTGCTGAAATAAAGTGTATCAGGGCCTTTGAACAGCTTACCCATCTGTCGGAGAGGAAAGTGCTGTGTCGCTGGAGGAGCTGTACCAGAGCGTCCTAATGGGCTCTGCTGTTCTCTGCCACAGGGTATCATGGTAAGAGTTAAATGAATACCCCATGGGAGGAGGCGCGAGTTGGGGAACCTAATGCCCTCTTAGCGATGCTGTTCTGAAACTAGTCACCGAGATTAACAAAGCTGTTCTTGTGTCAAGAATCCACAGTGGCCCTGTCTGTGTGTGCTCCCATTGCAACATTACCCCAATGCAGCAGTTTTCAGCCGGTGTGCTGCATGCAGCGCGCCGGTGCGCCACAAGAATTTTTAAAACATGCAATGCCTGACTATTTAGTCAGGGGCACTGACCTCTCTTCTATTAGATTGTCACAAAAAAAAAAAAAATGACAACCGACAACACAACTATAGCCATCTGGTGTGAACGAATCAAAATTATACCTATTTTTCTTTCAGGTTGGCAAAAAACATATTTTTTGGCGTGCTATAGAATTTTATTTTATTTTTTTTAAAGTATTAATCCCTAACTTTTAAAGATTTTTTATTTTTATTTATTTTTTAGAGAGAGGGGAAGGAGGGAGAAAGAGAGAGAGAGAAACAGCAATGTATGGTTGCCTCTCACATGGTCCTCATGGGGACCTGGCCTGCAACCCAGGCATATGCCCTGACTGGGAATTGAACTGGGACCGCTTGGTTCCCAGCCCGCGCTCAATCCACTGAGCTACACCAGCCAGGGCTTATTTTATTTTTTTAAAGATTTTATTTTTACTTTTAGAGAGAGGGCAAGGGAGGGACACAGAAAGGGAGAGAAATAGCAATGTATGGTTGCCTCTCACATGGCCCTCACTGGGGACCTGGCCTGCAACCCAGGCATGTGCCCTGACTGGGAATCAAACCGGCGACCCTTTGGTTCCCAGCGTGTGCTCAATCCACTAAATTATACCAGCCAGGGCTGCTGTAGAATTTTAGTCATTAGTTCATGTGTGCAATGACGTTGAAACTGGTCGCCCTAATGGAAGCCTGGAACTGCTGCTGGGCTAGCTGATTCCTTGAGGACCCTTCAAGCCTTGGGATTCTTTAATAAATTATTTGCTGGATGAATGGTTTAACAAATACTACTTTAACTCTGCCAATGTCTTGTATTATATTTACGTGTATATATATTCTTGCCTGAAAGTCCCTCAGGCCTGTCGGAGTTAGGATCCTGGAATCAGAGTAGATTAGCAAATTTCCCAGAGATCCGGTTCAACTTTTAGAAGGCACCAGGTTGTCTTTGCAAGAGTTTATTGAAGGATCTCAGGCATTCTGTCTCCTGCTTATAAAATAGAACTGTTAACTACTTCTCTTCCCCAGAGATGTTAGCGAAGATTAAAATAGGTGCTTTAAGTTCTGCAGAAGGAGTGCTATTTCAGTGGAAATTACTAGAGTTAAAAATGAAACTCCTCCTGGGTCTCTGAGATGTTTGTTTTAAAGGAGTGGATTGGCAGATGTGTTCAAAAGAGACATTGCTAGTGTTCTTTTATTTTGCATTTCTTAACTGTGGCAGTATTTAGCTTTCTCCGTTTAATTGCGGTCCACTACTTTTCCTCTCTGCCTTCGGTGATAAACAACACCGAAATCTTCTTTCTGGGGAGACTGTGGAGCTCACGCTCTGACCTGGCTGCTGCGGCAGTCTCATGCTAATCAGAATCACAGCAGGGCTTGTTTTATGAGCCTGAAAGAATTAGTGCTCCCAGGGCTGAAGTTCCTTACCTGCTGGGGAGCTACAGATTTAGGCTGGAGCCTGCTCTCTTTTAGGATCAAGCTACCTTTCCTTCCCCTTCCCACGTGAAAACCACCGCCTCATTTTTTGTGTGGTCCGTGTTTACTGGCATATTGATTTCTCGTTCTTCTTTTTTTAAAGGGTAGACCAGTAACGGCGACAATAGATTTTTTTTATTTATGGGAAGAGGTTGTGATCATATGAAATTGTAACCTATCTCAGGGAGCCGAGGAACAGAGTGAAAAATAGCAGGTGGTACCCCGCAAACCAAATTGTCTAATGTGAGTTTTCTGAGCAATGTCATATGCTTAAACTTCCTGAAGCACCTGGTATGTGGAACCAGCAGGGTACATGAATATAGCGGGGGGTGACTGCACCACGGGGACAGCGCAGTAACAGTGGTGTCAAGTCACAGTGAGGTGTGTAACACGTGCAGTAGAAATGTGTCTGTTACTACCAGACAGCTTAGCGAGCTGGCAGTGAATGGACATTTTTCCCTGTGTGGAAATAACATACCATATCGCACCTACCGTACTGCTGGTTGTTACCACAGATAAAGAATGGCTTATTCGAGCAGCCTAATACAAATGTTTTATGTTGGGGAAGACAGAATCATGTGGATTACCTCATAGTATTTTCCTTATATTTATTTAGTACTGTTTTAGTTAAGAGTTCTTTCATCTTTTGGTACAAATTTCCATTTATAACATGAATAAGTTCTGGGGATCTAATGTATAATAGCATGACTATAGTTAACAAATTGGTACTGTAAACTTGAAAGTTACTAAGAGCAGTTCTTAGATGTTCCAAAAAAAAAAAAAAAAGGTAATTATGTGAGGTGATGGAGGTGTTCACTAGCCTTACTGCAGTAATCATTTTACAATACATATGTGAGTCAAATCATCATGCTCTGCACCTTAAACTTACCCAACATTGTCTGTCAGTGATGTCTCAGTAAAGCTGGAAAAATATAAAGTAAATGGTACACACACACACAAGTATCCTTTTGAAATTCATAGGGAAAAGGGTTATAATCTCCATGGCTGATGAGGAAACTAAGGCTTACTTAGAAAAGTGAAATGAGTTGCCAGAAGCTGCAGCAGCAGTAGCCCGAGCTGGAAGGACACAGGGAGCTGTTCAGTGTCTACTGCGATGCTGTTTCTCACACTAACGGAAAGCAACTATGAGAGCTCCAGGAGCTGCAGTGTTAAAGCAAACGGAGGGCTTACCAGGACGGGGGAAAGAGCTCGGGACCAGGGGTCAGGCCGTGCCAATTCTGTTTTTCATGCTACTGCTGGTTTGGTGGCCTGCGGTTATACTTGACCTCTGGGCCTTACTCTGCTCTTCTGTAAGGTAGGAACTTTGGAGTGCAGGAGACCCTTGGAAGTCACATGTAATGTTCTCTGTTTGAACTATTTGGGAGTAACTGTAGTCTTCCTTAGACGTGAATTAAAGCTATGTGCTAAGGGATTGGTATTGGGGATTATGTGTATTAAAGTCACCTACGAGGTAGTTGGCTTTTTATTTTTTCTTGAGTAACAAGTAAATTGAGTGTAAGCCAGTGTCCCCATCTCAAAGCAACTCTGTTCCCTATGATGTCTGTGTGCCTAGGAGCTTTTGTGAAGTGGTAAAACTTTGCGTATTGAATACATTTTGTAAAAAACAAACAGGCCAACAAAATTATAGGCGACTTTAATCATGTATTTATAGGATCATTAAATGTTTGAAAAATACCATTTAGAGCTTTAATCCATTTTGTGGGAGAAATTGTATGCTGTGGTGCTTTTTAGTTGGGAAATTCTTGGAAGCTTTTAGAATATTTGCTAGGTATGCCCTTCTACATCTTTTCCAGCTGTAAAATCCTGCGTTTATTTTCTCTCTTAGCCCAACAGGGGCACAAAACGTCCCCGGGATGATGAGGAGGAAGAGCTGAAAATGCGTCGGAAGCAGGCTGGTCCTCGGGAACGCGGCCGCTATCGGGAAGAGGAAATGACTGTGGTAGAAGAAGCAGACGATGACAAAAAAAGGCTGCTTCAAATTATCGACAGAGAGGGTGAGGAGGAAGAGGAAGAGGTAAGGTGGCAGCGGTGGGCTGGGAGCCGAGATGGCTGGCTCTAAGGCCATCTCTGTAGAGTGTAAGTTTGGGCCAGACACTTCTCTGAGCTCTCTAGTTTACTCTGTAAAATGGGGTTGAGAATACTTGCTTCACAGAGTTGGCATGAAGGTTAAGTGGGGCAATAAGTTGCGGAAGCATTCTGCAAAGTGTAAAGAACATTACAGGTAGAATTTAAAATTATTTTGGGTTGTGTGTTACCTGTGGGGCGATTGGCGCCGACTGAGGAGGCTCAGGGAGGCTTTCCGGACTAGACTAAGGACGCAGAGTGGAATTTCATTGAACAAGCAGACAATGGGCTTTTCAGGAAGTTGGAATGGCATTAGCAAAGCAGCAAAACTAGGGAAGTTCAGGGGGAGCTAAGGGATTAGGTGTTTAGGTGTTACTGGAAAAAAAATACAGTTTAGGGGAAGAGATGCCTCACTATTGCTTTCAAGATTCCTTAGAGCCTTTGCACCCATTCCCGTGTCTGGTCCTTACTTCCGTGCACGCTGCCAGGATGCTCTTCTTGTCCCAACGAAGAGCCGCCATTTGCATGGCTGCTCTCTCCCACTGAGGCCTCAGTTCCCATGTTCCCTCCTCAGAGAAGTCTTTCCGCTCTCTGCAGTAGCCCTGCAAGTCATGCTCTCGTTCTCGTACCACTTTATTCGGTGCGTCCTCTTCACAGCGCTTATCATGACGGGAAATGTCGGTTTGCTTATCATACTCATTTGTTGTCCCCTCCTCGGTGTCCTGTGAAAATAGGGCCCGGCTCTGTTTTGTTCGCCGCTCAGAGCGCCCAGAGCAATGCCTAGCGCTTGGTAGACCCTTAATAAATATTTATTGAACAAATAAACGAGTGAGGCTGAAAAGAGCAGAGGTAAAATATCAGTGATTAAAAATAAAATGGCCATACCTCTGTGTCTTTTTAAATCCTTAAGTGTTAACTTGTATGTTATTTCACTTTGGCATTTTGTTCAATATGAATTATGGAAATAGATTCTTAAGACCCAGCTATTTTTTGGTTCCCTCAAAGACATGATGCTAAGTTTGGATTTAAAAAATGAAGCTGGAATAGTGTGAATCTAAGAGGAAGAAAAATTGATTTGTATTTCACAAAGGTCGTTACTGTGTTATGACGATAACTCTCATTAGCGTTTATACCAGGGCTAATTTGGGGGTCTGCCCCTAAAAGGTGGTGACACATTGGAAATCTGTGGTGGGAGACAGTTCCAAATTTCCTCTCTGGGGCAGCAGCCCTGCCAGGCTTTCAGCCAGACAGCATGTGGAGCACATCCTCCCGCCTTCCCTCCCTCCCCTCTCCCTCCCTCCCCTCTCCCTCCCTCCCTCTCCCTCCCTCCCTCTCCCTCTCTCCCTCTCCCTCTCTCTCTGCCCTCTCTCCCTCCCTTCTCGCTAGCTTCTGTTCAATCTGTTGGCCCTGCAGCAGCAGTTAATTGGCAGGTATAATTCCCGTGTAGGGCAAGGCTGGTACGGGAGGATTAGGATAGTAGCTGTCATGGGTAAATGGTTTCCAGCCTGAGAGACAGAAATATAATGTGGGACCAGACTTTCTGTTAAGGGACGGGGAAAAAGAGATCGCTTTGTAAAAATGACACACGGAAGGCTCCAAGTTCAGGAGTTATTTTCTCACTGCCACCAAAGTCCCATTTGATGAAAAACAAGTGATGTTTGCCCCTGTAAAGTCACGTGAACTTGTAAAATATTATTGTCCTTTTTGTGCTACATCACCAGCATTCATCTTTCTGAAACCTCCCTCTGGTTCCTGACATTGAGCTATCGGAGACCCTGCTGTGGCCGATGACTAAGACTGATAATTCGGTTTTCCTGCAGCGTTGGGGAGAAACTAGAGGAGGGCAGGCCGGTCCCTGGAGAGCTAAGGCTTTGGGGACCCGGTGAGAGCTGTATTAACACTGATACTTTTTTTCTACACGGCGGGCAAGGTGTTAGCCAAGGGAAAGAAGAGCAGTGGATATTGAGGTTGCTTGAAAGTGATTTAACTCTTTCCTAGAAATTTGGTTTATTTTAGTTAAATCCCAGTGGTACATTGGACACATGGTGCCTATTACTAAGAGTAAGAATACCAGCTTCCGTAGACATGGTATCATATAGTTTGCAAAGCAATCTCATGTACCTCATCTCTTTAGGGCACCTCTATAACCTCAGAAGATACGGGTAATGTTTCCTCCCTCCCTCTCTCCGTTTCTCCCTCTTGTCCTCTCTTTCTCTTTTCCTTTCTTCATTCCTTCAGCAGATCTTCACAGGGTACCTGCCGTGTACCAGGCACTGTGAGGGAAACACTGGGCAAGAGTCAGCATTGAACAAGTAGAGTGGGTCACCAGCGGGGCTTTTTTCCCTGGTTTGGGGTTGGACTGGTTATCTAGGCCAGGTCAGGTCGGACCTTCCTGACATACAGGGTGGGGAAGTGATACAGTAACCCACCATAACACAAGAATAAACTGCATTCCGCGCACTCACAACTGTAAATCTCCTTTTACCCCACCCTGTATGTCACGGGAAGGATTTGGAATTTTATTCTGAATGTCAAGTGGATGAATTCAGGAAAGAATTATGAGGCAGAAACAATTGGATTTGGTGAGGGTTGAGGATTATGTTCAGCACAGTCACTTTGCAGTGTGACTAGTGAACGGCGAAGCTGGGCTCGGGATGCTGACGGAGCCAGGGCGCCGACTTCAGTTCTTACCGTGTCCGGGAGCCTCTCTTTAATCCCTAGGCCCTGGGGAGGAGCAGGGGTGTCCAGCAGGCTACCTGAGGGGCCAGGAGGGCCAGGAGGACCAAGAGGGTCACGGAGAAGAATCTGAGAAATGTGTCGTGCCCGAAACGAATTTATTGGTATCTTCCACTTAAAGCCTAATATATACAAATCAAAATTTAACAAAACAATAGCTAGCATTTTTTAGTGTACTTACAAAATTATGGGATGATTCCGTGCTTTTCAGAAAGATCTGTTTCAGGGTCTCTTCACAGCAGTTTCTTTATTGCTTTTAGGTGTGAGTTATGGCCAATGACTGCAAAGCTATAAAGCTAAGAGTTGAGAAAGGGTGAGGCAGAGTGTATTGCGGCACATTACATTAAACTGGAAAATAAACTGAAGAGAAAACATTTCTGAAATTTTAGTGTAGATTTTCTTGGTAGAAATGATTCAGTTTTCAAAAATTTATATACCTTTGTGTAGGTGTTATTCTAGTGTATGAAATAAGAAAACTCTGTGTGATCTACTAGTTTTTAAATGTTTCCTCTAGCTTCGTCTAATTCTTGATGTTATATCTGGACTCCAAGAACTTGTCTGATTTCCTTCTCAGCAGGTAGTAAGGACCAGATCCAGTAATGTGTAAGGAATCTACCAATTAGCAGCCATTCTTATGGTTGCTACAAACACAGCGGGGAGTTGGATTTGGCTGGTGGACCACAGTTTGCTGACCCTTGTGTGGGGAAAAGATTGAGGGCCACTGTCACTTACTGAACAAGTCTTTTGAAACCACTGAGTGTTGTCTTACCTCTACAACAAAGGAGAAGAAGGCCAAGAATAATATTAACTAGCCCTGGCTGGTGTAGCTCAGTGGACTGAGCGCGGGTTGGGAACCAAAGGGTCCCGGTTTGATTCCCAGTCAGGGCACATGCCTGGGTTGCAGGCCAGGTCCCCCGTGAGGGCCATGTGAGAGGCAACCATACATTGCTGTTTCTCTCCCTCTCTTTCTCCCTCCCTTCCCCTCTCTCTAAAAATAAAATAAATAAAATCTAAAAAAAAAAAGAATAATATTAACTAATATTTATCCAATATTGTTGCTTACTCCATGCCATGCAGTCTTCTTACGAAACATTTGTTGATTAAGTCTTTAACACCGTAAACTGAACTTCCTTGCTAGATGTGAGACACGGAGTGATTACAGACTAGCCTGAGATGTAGACCCTTAGCCCTCATGCTAGTGGGGGAGATAAATTGTGTGCTGTACATTTAACCCAGAACGGCGAGTGGCAGAACAGCATGTAAAACCCACGGAAAATGACAGTTGTTACGTTTGTCCTTTTATATCAGGAGGAGCCATTGGATGAAAGCTCAGTGAAGAAAATGATCCTTACATTTGAAAAAAGATCATATAAAAACCAAGAGCTGCGGATCAAGTTTCCAGACAATCCAGAGAAGTAAGGCCCTGTTTTGCTGATATCCTTTCTCCTCCCAGGTGTTTTGTTTGCTATTTTCGTTTGTTTTGTCTGCTTTGGTTTTTGTGATTTGGATTAGGAGCCCCAGGATGACTTACATGCTTGGGAAATCACTAGAAGGACTCACAGGACCCAGAGTCATTGGTACTGAGGGCATACAACCACATCAGCAAGGGGAAAAGATATATCGAGCAGAATCTGGAGAGATTCATGTACAGACTTCCCATGTTTTCTCCCCCCCACCCCTTGAGTGGGGTCAGGCTGACATGCCCCCTTCTCCAGCAGTGAAATACATCAACACATGTGCAGTGTCTCTGTCCAGACAAGTCCGTGTGAGATTCCGAGTTGAGGGTATTTAATGAGGACAAGTCATGGGGCCACTCTGTGCCAGGAACAACGACCGGAATTCCAGAACCTCAGAAGGAAAGGCAGAGAACACAACCTCGTCACATAGGCAGCTTTTCAGAAGCCACATTCCTAGGTGCCAGCCTAGGAACCAGGCCCTGCTGTGCTAACTCTTCTCTGCGTCATTCCTCTCAGGGCCTGAGGAAAGCTGACCTTGGTTGCTGTTGGTGATGGCCTTACTGTTGGGAACATGTCTAAGGCTTCGGGGTTAGACAGATATGGGTGTGACTCCTGCATGACCTTGAATAAGTCACTCCTCTTCTTAGCCTCAGGTGTCTCATCCCGTATAAAGAAGTACTACCCCCTTTACAGAATTGTGCAGGTTAAATGAGAATAATTTGCAAGTGTTTGGATTGGTACCTGGCACTTAATACATAGTTCTGAAGTGATGGTTAACATGATCATTACCACACTGGCTGCTCCATGCACCGTGAAGTCCGGTAATGAGGACTCTGGCATCTTTCGGTCAGTCTTAAATCCCGACTGAAGGGATTTTCATATCTATACGGACTGGAAGGCTCTGATGCTCTCTCTCCCGCCCTCCTTCTCTCCCTCCCAGGACATACACTTCTAATGAATCTTAATATGTCCAAGATCTCTAGGCAATTAGGAGTTGGATAGTATAGTCTTTGCACTCAAGTTTACCGGTTTTTAGGCTCAGTAGCTATAAATGCACAGAAGGAAATATGCTTTAAGAGAGACACAAAGAGAAGACTGGAAGCATAGAGGAAGAAACTGTGAATACCAACCTGGGGGCTATTAAGGGCTTCAGAAGAGATGGTATTTGAGCTGGGCCTTGCAGAGTGATTTTGATTTTTGTAGGCAGCAGGGAACATGGAAAGATGTGCCAGGCAGTGTGACTGGCATGAAAAAAGGTACAGAGGTATCAGAGGTCATCAAGTCCTCATGGCAACCCGGTAGGGCTACGGCGGCCCACTGCGTTCTCTCTGTACTTCGATGAGGGGGGAGAGAGGAGAGCCTGGTTACCGGACCTAGGACCACAGCGCTCTTGGAGAGCAAGAGCGGCTGGATTGCAGCCCAGCTTTCCCGACACCAGAGTCCTGTCGGGCTTCGTGCTGACTTTCACTGTGCAGCAGCCCTTGTCCTTCTGCAGAGTGTGTGTGTGTGTGCGTGTTTACACAGGTAACACATGAATGGATTTTTATTGTAAAATATACCAGCGTGCATTAGCAGGGTAAAAATAGAAAGTTCTCCTTCACCGCACTGGCCCCCTTTCCATTCCCCTGCCTGGGATAGCCCCGGTGAACACTTCTGTGACTATCCTTTTGGACTCTTTTCTGTATACTCATTTACATATACACGCAAATATTTTTTCCCACCTAAACTACACTGTACATATTCTGCACCTTGATCTTTTTTGGTCACATAACCAGATCTTTTCATCTTATTACATGCATGTTTTGTGGTTTGTGTGTGGGGGGGGACTGATCATAGTATTTCATGGTCTGTAGGTACCGTGTTTTGTTTATTGCTTTTCCGTTACAGACGTTTGATTATTTTAAATATTGGCCTTTGTGAGCAGTGCTGCAGTGCACCTTTGTGTGCCTGTGTCTTGGTGGAAAATGTATTTCTATAGGATAAATGTTGAATTCCCGGATTCAAGGGTATGTGCCTTTTAAACTCGGATAGCTACTGCCAGTTCCCCACTGTATTCTTTTATTCCGCCCCCAGCAGGTCTCTTTTCCTGTGTTCTTGTCCAGAGTGGATGGGGCAGTCTTAAACATCTTTGCCATTTGTTTTGTTATTCCTTTACTCAGTGGTCTTCCTGCTTTCGAGTCTGCAGGAGAGAGATTGTGTCTTGTCTGTCTCTGTTCATAGTACCTAACACAGCACCTGCCATACTGTAGGTGCTCAGTAAACATGAGATCTCGGTCCATGTCTTCGCTATTACACTCACTGCCCAGAGCCTAAGGATATGTTATGAGGAAGCTATGCCCGGGTTGATAACTCTGGAAATTTAAGAAATCCAGATTATCCTCTTTCTGGGCTGTACCAACCTCAACATCTTGCTTATGTCCCGCTCGCCTACAGCATATAGATTGGTGTTCCTTATAATCCAAGAGAATAGAAACTGAATAGCCAGAGGAAACCTTCCCCAACACTGAAACCAGTGGTGAATTTGGTAAACGCCCTGCAGAAGATACGGAAGAGGAACAAGTTTTTAAAAGATCTAGAAACAGTGATGAGATGGTTATATTGCATTCTGCCTCAGAGCAAGAGTGCTGGGGCAGTGACTGGAAAAGGAGGCAAGAATATTAAGGCTTGCCCTGACCGGCGTGACTCAGTTCATTGAGCATCATCATGAAAAGTGAAAGGTCGCTGGTTTGATTCCTGGTCAGGTCACATGCCTGGGTTGCAGGTCTGGTCCCCGGTCACAGTGTAGATGAGAGGCAGCACATTGATATTTCTCTCCCTCTCTTTCTCCCTTTCTTCACCTCTCTCTAAGAAGATAAATAAATAAATACGTACATATATACACATACACACATAACAAGAATATTAAGGACCTGCACAGAGACTACTAAGCCAGCGTTTCAGTCCCAGACGGCAGTGGCCCCGAGCGCATTCTATCAGTGCTGACATTGAAACAGTTGGAGAAATTCTGAAGAAACTCATAGCCGCCTTGGAAGGGGGCCTGCAGTTGTCGTCACCCACTGCAGCCGGCCAGCTCCCACTCGAATCTGATGCCATGGAGTGCTTATGTTACCAACACTGTGAAGGGAGCAACTTTGTGAATTGAGACCACTGGTTCATCAGAGCGGGGCAGGAGGAGGTATTGGGGTCGCAGGCGCTAAAGTCAAGAGGCTTCAAGAGATCACTCAGGCAACAATCCAGCTTTTCCAGGAACGCTGTCCTCCTTCCACTGACAGAGGCGTTCTTGTTGGAGGAAGACCTGGGAGGGTTGTAGGGAGCCTGAAGGTCATCCTTGCTCACATATCAGCCTTCCATCAAAGGACATGCGCAGCCCTGTGGCCCCAGTTTTATAGTGCTGTTTAATGACCGCCATGGGCGCCCTGTGGGATTTCCCATGTGGGGAAGAGACAGTCTGACAGGATACCTCCTGGTCAGGCTGGGTGCCCGATGCCTCCGTCTGGAAAAGATCATGACGATATGAGCTCTCTGCGAGGACCTCTTCCTTCCTCCACCGCCGCCACTTAGAGGAGGACATCTAACGGCCTGAGACAGAAGAGGAAAGCCTGGGGTCTGTTAGGATGGCATGGTTGGCTTCTGTGCTGATGGAACTTGGGACTCTGCAGTAGATACTGGGGCCCTTCAGAATGGCAGGTGGCTTACGAACCACAGGGCGGCTCTGAATGATTACTCCTCTGCAGGGGGTTGTGGTCATATGGTGATCTTGGTGGCCCTACTGTTACTACACAAGGAACTATTCCCAAAGATTTGTCTGGATTTGTTATTGGCAAAGGTGGTCAGAGGATTGAACAAATTCGTCATGAGTCAGGAGCTTTGATCAGAATTGATGAGCCTTTAAAAGGGTCTGAAATCGGATCATCACCATTACAGGAACACAGGGCCAGATGCAGAATGCACAGAATTTGCTGTATGCAGATGTTGAAGGTTTCTGACGCAAGGGGTGTGTGTGTGTGTGTGTGTGTGTGTGTGTGTGTGTGTGGAGTCCTGCATCTTTTTTTTTTTTTTAATCTGCTTCTGTTTAAAAAGCCAACAATCCTCTGCTTCATAGGTGTTCTGCATTTGAGGTGTAGTGAAATCTTTGCTGTTCACCAGATGTCATGTTTTAGTTCCTTACAAACAGGGTCAGGGAGAGGGTGTGCAAAAACTAACATTGAAATTTGGAAACGGCAGCACAGTGAGTGAATTTTAATTTTTGTTTATTGTTGGTGGTTAAAAAGGACCCCCCCATGTAATTATTATGAACATTTTGCTTTGTGGTCACTGTCATATTTGGGGGGCGGGGTACAGGGAGGAAAAGTACCAATAGTTCATATGTCCCTGGCCTCTGTTCAGAGCGGTATGTAGAAAGTGATGCTCTTTTGCAAGAAACATTTTATGATTTTTAAAATAAATTTAATGAACCTAAAAAAGAAAATCCGGTTTACTTCTTGGAGTGCCGGCATTGCCTTTGCCCACTTGATAGGTATACTGCTGTCGGTGTAGAGCAGTGAGTTTCTGCAGATTAGGTACCATGTCTCAGGTGCCACAGATGCTGTAGTGTTACAGTTCATAAACTGGTGTTAAGAAAATGTTATTTTATTTTTAAAAAATCAGCAGTGTTTTCTGTTGAGACAAAATTTATATACTATTTAAGTTTTAAAATCTGAACATTTTAAAATTGAAATTATGCATAAGAAACACTTTTTATATGTTCAAAAGTGGTTAGGAAACTACATTGTGTTTTAACCTTGAGTTTTTGAATTCTTAGTGGTGCAGTGTCTTTTATAATTCTCTAGACCAGAGAGGTGCAATTAAGGTGAAAATTGCTAGAGCATTTTTGAATGAAACTTTCCAGTTGAGATCAGAAACATTCAAATTTATTTTCCCGTATATGCAATTGTCATTTTGATTGCATGCCCCCAAAATGCCTCTTTTCATTTGGCTGCAGTTCAGATTCAATCGACAGTTCTCCTTTGCCCTTCGTAATCTTCGCGCTGTGTAATCTTCCTCCCAAACATCGCATTGAGTAAAGTGCGCTATTTCCCTAGTAACTCATTTTTGCAGGGGCAGAATTATTGAGTTTAGAGGTTCTCAAACTTTTTAATTTCTGAACCCCTTTGTTACTCTTCAATTATGAGTGCACCCCAAAGTGCTTCTCTTAGAAAATTCTAGAATATACAAGTACACATTTTATTAGCCATTTAAGTGAGCTCTTTAAGTGAGTAGGCTTGTACTTTGTTGACAAAAAAGAATAAAATTTTCTTTGTTAAGCATAGCACACTTGAGGGCACCTAGATTTGTTGAGCACCTATTATGTGCCAACTATCATTAGGCACTTCATGTTTATTATCTCTTTGAATCCTGACTGTAATTCAGCTAGGAAAACTAAGGATGCTGAGGTTTAGAAGTAGGTTAGTTGCTACTCTCCATCTCCCTTGACCAGGGTGGTGTCCCGTGATCTGTGTTGCAGTGGCATCTCTTGGACAACACTGGATCCTTACAATTAATTGTATGTAATAGATTGATTATACTTGTGCTAGGCTAGGGTCTCCATGAGGACAGCTGCTGGGGTTATTTTGTCATCTGTTATACCCTCGGTACTTAGCGCAGTGACTGGCACCTAGTGTGTGCCCAGTTAATACTTGGTGACATGCTGCTAATGGTTACACAGCCAGTAAATAGTGTGGCTGCGGGTGTGACCCAGGTCTGTCTCATTCCCAAGTCCAGGCACTTACCAAGATATCTTGTTACGCAATGTAACACTGGGCCCCAGTGGTATTTTTATGTTTTCCTGCTCACAGTTGAGTTTCTGCTTATTTTTTGTTTTGATAACTTGATAACTTTCTAAATTTAAAGACATTGGACTAAGACTGTATATTTAGAAGAATTTTGAAGTTGGAAGGGACTGAAAGGCATAGTCCATTCTCTCTTCTATTCTTGATTTTTTTTTTCCTTAAATCACCCTTTATTAATTACCCCCAGTGACAAGCATCTAACTTTTCAAAGAAACCTTTTCATCATTTGGCAGTTCTGACTCTTAAGATTTCAGCTTAAAGTGAAAAAGAATTTCTAACAGATTCTCACGTGAGAGGATACCGAGACTCCTTATAATCTTGGGTGCTTCCCCAAATTAGTTTCTATATCCCTTCTGAAGTGTGGTTTCCGTAACAGATGTCATAGAACTTCAGGGTCATCTAACCATGATGACAATTCTGTACTGCCTTCTTGTAGCCTGAACCCGCAGCAGCGTTTGTGGCCGCTACTTTCCTCAGCTCCTTCGTTTGGCAGGAATCTGCGGAATTGCGGGCCAGGGAGTGTGCCCCGTGCTGGCTGTCCAGCAGTGAACGAGTAGTCTCTGTCCTGGCAGAGCTGTCTCGTGGTCTGGTTTGCATTGCGGTTGCAGTTGACTAAAACCATCAAAATCTCTCCACACATGTGCTCTTCTTAAACTGTGTCTCTCCCACTCCATGCATTTTGTACTTGACTTTTTGGTTCAGTGCCGCGCTCTGCGTGGATCCTAGGTAATTTCCTTGTGTTAGATATGGACCATCATGGCCTGCCAGGAACTTTTTGAATTGATTCTGTCAGCTGCTGTGTTCCCTTTATCTGTAAGCTTTGTGTGTTTTGACATTTGTTAAGTTTGTCCTTTATATACCTTCACTCAAGTTACTGATTTAAAAAAAACAATAAAATAATATATGTGACCTAAACGGGTCCAAGGTTGGCACTCTCTAGGATACCACCAGCGGCTTCTCTCTGGGCTGCAACTCACTCACTCATTCATTCATTCATTCATTCATTCATTTGCATCCAAGTCCTCAAGTCTTTTTCTTATACTCAACATGATTTTGCTTGTTACTAAGTACCCATTAAAAATTTTTTTTTATTCTTTTATTTTTAGAGTGAGGGGAAGGGAGGGAGAAAGAGAGATACATCCATCCATTGGTTGCCTCTTGCATACCCCCAGCTGGGGACCTGACCCACAACCCAGGCACATGCCCTGACTGGGAATCGAACCAGTGACATTTCGGTTCACAGGCTGGCACTCAGTCTACTGAGCCACACCAGCCAGGGCTAAAGTACCCGTTTAAGGCAAATAAGCCTTAGAGATTTGCTGAATCCATGAGGTGCAGAGATTATCCAGACCTACTAACCCATGGCACATCTGAATTCTGCACCAGCCCTTCCAAGTCATGATTCTTCTGATTTGGTTTCCACACTTGAGGTGATGAGAATAATCTAAAAAGGTGGTCTATTCATAAGCACAGTGAAAGGAACCTTAAAAAAAGTTGTGTGCAAAGAGGGGGAATCTTGATAAAAATCATTTTGAAATGTACTTGGAATAATAAGCAGGTAAGAACAGACAAGGAAGCATTGAAAAAGAAGATTAGGAAGTATTTTGCAATAACAGATATAAAATATACTGTAACAGGAAAGTGTGATCCTGGCTCAAGAATTCGCAGACAGATCCATGCAGTGGAGTGCAAAGCCCATACACAGTGAGAGCATACATGAACATTTAGTGCATGAGGCCCAGGCTGGTGTGGCTCAGTGGGCGGGGCGCCGGCCTGTCAACCGAAGGTTCTCTGGTTTGATTCCCAGTCAGGGCACAGGCCTGGGGTGCAGGCCAGGTCCAGTAGCGGACGCCCAAGAGGCAACCATACATTGATGTTTCCCTCTTTTTCTCCCACCCTTCCACTCTCTAAAAATAAAAAAATAAAATCTTAAAAAAAATTTGGTGCATGATAGAGGTGGCGTTTCTTTAAATCTGTAGTTTGGGTAGATTACAGTATTGGGGCAATTGGTCAGACATTTGCAGAAAGTAAAGTTAGACCTTTGCCCTATATTGTATGCTAAAATAAATTTCAGATTTATTTACTCCTACTCCTAAATATTTAAATATGTGAACATAAATGTACATAAAAGTATACCATAAATGATATCTGATCTTAACATAGAAAAAAACTGCTCGGGATACATGTAAAAATAGTTCATAAAGGCAAAGACTTGACTATTTACATTTTAAAAACCGTTATGTCAGAAAGCACAGTGTACTAATTAAAGGGCAAATATTTTTCTCTGGTTTATTATTATTTTTGCAACATATGAGAGAAATTAATTTTGTTAATATTTATAGTGTTTATACATCAATAAATGAGTACCCTAATATAAAATTGGCAAAGAAGAAATACAGATAGCTAAACGACATTAACAAAATTTTAATCATATTAATACCAGAAATGTAAAATAAAAAATAAGTTAAATTTCGTATCTCAAATTGGAGGAGTTTAAGTAGCTAAATTTTAAGCACTGTTTTGAAGATGGCGAGGGAAACGGGCACTTTAGACGCTGTGGATGCTTTTCTGGCAGAATATAGGAGAACCTAAGTTATGGTGCTCTCTGACTTGGCACTTTCCTTCCTGGGAATTTATCCTGACACAATAATTATGAATATGTGCATTGTAGTGTCACTTGTTATAGGGAAAAAACTAGAGACCATCTGAATGTCTGACAAGGGGGGATGGATAAAATAAATTATCCATAAGGGAATACCATGCCACTTTTTAAAATGTATTTTTTGGAACAGGAGTTTCAGGTAGGCTTAATCTCCTACACCTGCTCGGTGATTAATTGGTGGTCTCTTTTTGGAACGCTACGTTGAGAAGGATGCTGAAGCCACATCTGGGCTCAGCAGAGAAGAGTGCGGTGCTCAGTGAGGGAGCTTGGCCGGGGGGAGGGAGGAAGGTTGACGGCAGTGCTGGTTGCTGGCTCTTCCTGTTGTGGAAGGGTGTCTGATGATGAGGGGCGGTGTCCAGCCTGTGATAACAGTAGCAAAGACTGAATATAGAACTATATTCTATGTAGGCTGCTTTCTTTTTTTTGGGGGGGGGGGTATAAGTTGAGAAAAATGACTTAAACATACCAGAATATTATCAGTGGTTATTTCTGGTTAATAATAATAGAGGATTTCTGTTTATTTTTCAAGGGCTTGTCTCCCCCCGCCCCCAGTTTTTTACTAAAAGTAATATTTTATAATCAGAAAAAATATGTATAAATGTTATGATTTAAAATAGTAATGGGGAAAAACAATGGTTAGGGGTATTGTCTAAAATATGGGCATGTTTTAAAGAGTTTTAGTCTCCAGATTTTGTTCCTCACAGAATCCAGATTTCTAGAGAGGTGCTGTTTGCCTAGCCCTTCAGCATCTGGAAGCTGATGAGTGTGACTTCAAGAGTCCCTACTTGTGCTGCTTTTCTTTGTGGCCTCAATTCAATTGAGCAGGCATCACTGGATATATAGAGACAAAATAATTCCTGTCTTTAAGAAGTTTACGCTCTAGCAGGGAAGACAGACATAATAATAACAACAGTAGTAGCAGTAAAAGGAGGAGGAAGACGGGGCAGCAGGAGGCAAGAGAGCAAACATATAGTGCTTTTTGTTTGCCAGGCATTTCTATTTATCCATTTACTCTTTAATAGTATCCCTGTGAGATACGTAAATTTATTATCTTTCTTACAGATGAAGAAACTGAAGGCTTAGAGAAGCTAAATGCCTAGGTCAGGTTCAAACCCAGGCAGTCTGGTTTCAGTCTGTTTAACCAGTGATTCCTCTGCCACTCTCAGTTGGGTATTGTTCAGTTGCTTTACATGGATTATCTTATCTCCTTCTCAGAACGAACCTTCCCGTCTAGTTCATCAAAGGCTTAGTGGGCATTTCGTATGTGCCAAACACTGGGTTGGAGGTGGGGGGCGTGCAGATGTGAAAACAGAGCAGACCTGTTCTAAGTGCCGGGGCATGGATCTGTTAAAGGTCCAGGTGTGGAGATGTGAGTGAAATACCACGATACATGAAGTATGGTGGTGACTACAGTGTGCCAGAGACTAGATCTGCTTTGCTTTGGGATCTACCTCGTAATCAGCTAGCTCTCTGGAAGGGATGTAGGGGAGGGGAGGGTATTTTTGGATGGCAGCAGAATCTCTATCTTCTTTCCGGAAGTAATGGCCCTTGATCTGAAGTGGCAAGTAAGAGAAACCTTTTTGGATTAGTAGGATAACTATGTTTCGGCAACACAGTTGCCATACCGAGGGGTACTGCTGGCTAATCCACAGGACTGGCGGGCAGATCAGTTACTGCTGCACAGTGCTTTGGGGGCCTCTGAGGAAGGGGAACCCTGTAATGAGATCTGAATCCCAGATTGATTTTTGTAATGAGGAAATCGATTTCCCAAGGAAATTATGTGACAGTATGATGTCTGGATGGGCGTCCTTCTTGGTTGGTCTGTTGTAGACACTTTGACAGATTGTCTCTCCGTCTGGGTTGTGTTGCTGTTTGCTCCTCAGTGCTGGTAGTACTTCTTTCCTTTCAATGACGCTGTCTTGTTTTCCCCTCCTAGGTTCATGGAATCCGAGCTGGACCTAAATGACATCATTCAGGAGATGCACGTGGTGGCCACCATGCCAGACCTGTACCACCTTCTGGTGGAGCTGAATGCCGTTCAGTCCCTTCTCGGGTTGCTCGGACACGACAATACAGATATCCTTTTGGGTCTGTCCGTGGTAGGGAGGCTGACACGGATGGGGAATGCTGTTCACTGTCTTTCTCCCGTCTGTCTCCGCTGTCACACCTGATATTCTGTTTCCATTCTAACTATATCCCATCTTGAAACACACACTGTTTTTTACTCAATCGAAAATCTGGTTTATATAAGTAAAAATTGGGCAGTCCTTAATTGTCTTATTTGCTCTTATTAGTACTAGAATTCATCATGATGTATCTGTTCACACACTAACAACATTCATTTTTCTGGATTTTGATTTGAAGGCTGATAGGCAAGACCAGACAGGATTTGAATTTCTGGTCTCAACGTCATTCTGTTAGCAGATGCCCCAGTGGAGTTGAGACTAGAGTACGCGGCGAACCATGATGGAAAGCACATTGGAATGTCCAGGAAGACAGGGTCTTTCATGTCTTGTCCACTATTATATTTCCAGTTTTTTAAAGAAAGCCTAGGTGCACAAAAATATTTCCTGTTTATTGACTTAGCATTAGACCTAAACAGACGATCTGGATTTGACTCTTTGCTTCATTTTTTTGTGCGGAATTTTTTGTGTGGGATGCCCCTGCCTTAGCATTAGACCTAAACAGATGATCTGGATTTGACTCTTTGCTTCATTTTTTGTGCGGAATTTTTTGTGTGGGATGCCCCTGCCTTAGCATTAGACCTAAACAGACGATCTGGATTTGACTCTTTGCTTCATTTTTTTGTGCGGATTTTTTTGTGTGGGATGCCCCTGCCTTAGTATTCTCGTCTGCAAAAACAGAGTTAATAACTTTTGCCTCTCAGTGTTATTGAAAGGATTAAAGGAGATCATATAAGTGCTAAGCAGTTTCTGATACATAGTGGGCACTTAGTAAATGTTACTTGTAACTGAATCTGAGTCATGGCTTTGAAAACCATTTTATGCTTTGCCATCTGATGTGCAACTGCTGTAGTGCAGAAGGTTTTTGATATGCCTGTGTTCATTAAGGGACATTTTCTTCTAATAAGTGTTCTGTCAGAACCCAGATATTTGAAGGTAAGAGATAAGTATAGTTAGTCAGCTCGAGTGATATTCACGGGGAATCTGCCGCGGCTTCATGTTATTCCCATCTTTCTGGTAATCTCTCTCCGGAGAGCATGTCTGACTAGGTTCTTTCCTGCCCGATAATTCTCATAGAATGAATCAGTGAATAATTTTAATAATTTCCTGAAGGGTGATCTTAAGCCATTTCTGATATTTCATGTGGTGTTAGCCAGTATTGAGAATCGCTATGTCAGTCCCTAGATTGATGAGTAGTCCCCAGGGTTCGCTGCAGAGCTCTGGGTTGTATGAGAACCCTAGTCAATTAGCTTGTTTCTGGGTGAGCTCAGTACGGGGTCTTATGAACGCATTTAGTAGACATGCTTTGAGTGCTTATTATGTATCAGGCACTGGGTTAGACCCTGAGGAACCCTGGGCTCTACCAGAACAGCATCAGTCTGTAAACATACACATCGAGCATCTTCATATGACTTGCCCTATCCAAGGTGCTCGCTGCTCCTTGCAGTTTGTCACTGAGATTTCTGGTTGTTACTGCCCATTGCAGTTCACCTGCACAGAATGGTAGATTTTTAGAATTCGAGCAGACCTGAGAGATGACTTAGCCCAATTAATTAATTAATTTATTTACTTATTTATTTATTTAGTGACAAGTCTGAGGTCCCCATGTTGGAGAGCTGACTGTTGAGGTTGAGGCTGGCTCTCGAGGCCCCCGATTTCCAGTCCGTTGTGCTTTACCGCACACCCCGAGTCTTCTCCCTAGGGTCTACTCGTCTCTGACAGAGTTGCGTTCAGGCAGTCATCGCTTTGTGTATTAGTACGGAAATCGCCTGTTTTGTTTCTGGAAACACACCTCTCATTCTTTTTTCTATTGCTGCTAACTTGAGATAATAGTAGCAGCTCTCTGAAGACGCGGGCACTTCGCTGATTCCCCACCCCGGTTCCTGCCGAGGAGAAGACTGACGCTGGAAGCGCTGCTCCCATCGGCATGCACGGAACGGCAAGGGCACAGCTGTTGCGAGTTGTTAAGTCCTGGTCTTTAAAAAGGAAAAAACTAAGTCCCCCTGTAATAACTTTAACAGACTGCCATTCCCTCCTGTTTTCTGAGAGCTAAACTGTTTCTTCTCCCTCTTGTATGCCAACCTTCACCGTAGTGCCCTAATGATATTTTTTTAAAATCTGATTTTTAATTAGGTCCTACGTCAAATTTAAAGTTCATTTGAAAATTTTTTTAATTACCTAATTTTAATTTGATGCAGCAATTAAGGTAAATGTCATCCTCCTCAAAGTATAATTTTTCTTGGAAGTGGCTTCAGGGAAGGGTAGGCCCTCTCGCCCTGCGTGGAATGGACCCCGCTCGGCCGGCGCGTGGGGCTCTCCGCAGTACCACGCTTTGTTTCTTGTCTAGCCTGTGATCGGCAGTGGGCATTTTTCTTCGGGAAACGGTTGTTTAACAATTTACGGTTGGACAGCTGTAACTGCCTGAAACGCCTTACCGCGAATAAACAACTTTGTGGCGGTCGTGATTTAAATTTTTGATCTTTTTTAACTCTTCATTTATCACCCAAGACCATACATGGCTGCTTATGTTCCCAGCAAGCACAGGTCATCTTTGCTTTGTCCTTCTCTGAGAAAACATGAACTATAGGGATTTTAATTGGATCAGAGGCTGATTTGTTGTAACCTTAAGAGGCAGCGGATGTGAGAAAACAGCTTGTGCCTTGTCCTTTCAACCGTGAGAAGCAGCTTTAGAGTTTATTCTGGCACTCCGCATCAGTGCTGCTGGTGAGGGCTTGTCAGCGCTTCTGTGCTCGGCCCCCCCTTTGGGAGGCTGGAGCCCAGCCATCAGCTGGCTGCAGAGTGGAATTCTGGTCTGTGAAGAGCACCTCTGGGGGGCAGGGAGGAGGGGGAGGGCATGTCCCTCACAGAGCAATGAAGAGTCGTTCGGAATGCACTAGGAGAGAGCGCAGGGTGGGGCCCAGCAGCTGCTGCCTTGTAGAAATACAGCTTTTTAAAACAATTTTTCCTTTAAAGTAAATCATTTAAACATGTTTAGAGCCCTTTTTTGTGAACCTTTTGGAATGTTTCTATAGGAGGAAAAAAAAACACCAAAGCTACGTTTAAAGATATTTTCTTAAGGTATTGCTAAACAGTTTTTATGGCCTGGTTTGAGCCAGATTTACTCCATTCGCCTGAAAGAACAAGGAGCAGATAAAACCCCAGATGGTTGCTGAGTACCCCTCCCTGCCAGAATAAAATCTCCAAGGTACCAGATCCATGAGTATCTTTGCTTTGTTCTCAATTTGAGTGACAAGTCAATGGAATCTTTTATAAAGTTCTTGTGGTAGATCATGGCATTTACTGGGCTCTTCCTTGGTATGATTAGCTCTGTTGGGTTCTGTTAGGGAAACAAGAAACAGTAACTCCAGTTGGTAGCAAAAACATTCAGGTTACTGTGAGTGGTGTTAAGTGCCTGTGGAGTGCTGTGCTCAGGAAATGCCACTGGAATTCTGAGAAGGTGTGGGTCATCTCTGGCTTGGGGATGGTTAGGGAATTGGATATTGGAGATGGGTAAGCATTTTTTTTTTTTAAGATTTTATTTATTTATTTTTAGAGAGAGGAGAAGGGAGGGAGAAAGAGCAATGTATGGTTGCCTCTCACATGGCCCTCACTGGGGACCTGGCCCGCCACCCAGGCATGTGCCCCGACTGGGAATCGAACCAGGACCTTTTGGTTCCCAGCCTGCGCTCAATCCACTGAGCTATACCAGCTGGGCTGGAGATGGGTAAGCTTTTGATAGATGTGGAGATTAGAGTGCTTTTCAAGTTTTATTTTCATGGTCTCTACCTTGGCAATGGAAATTGCCCTTCCTCACTTAACTGGAAGCTGACATGCTCTTACTGGCTGCTAAGGTGGTCACTATATACTTATTGGATATCAGGCCCATTAAAAAAAATCACAACTACTGATTCGTAGCTAAATGCCCTATTCTTTAATTAAAAAATATCCAGTAATCTAAACCCAATTTATTCAAAGTCTGCTTTCTCTCCATCCGTTTGTGATCAGAGGTCTCATTGTAAGTGTTAACTTCAGGCATCAGTGCAGTGAGTATGCATACATTAGTATACAGGAAGGGAGAAATTTGTTAGTACCAAGTTGGTCATTGGTGCTGACGGGACAGCTCTGATCTGTCTAGAATTCTGTTCTAAATCATTGCTTAGTTTTCTCAGACTCCAGAAAGCCCTTCGTCTTGCAAAGTTGTCCTCTTGGATTCTGTGAAAAATTACTGTGGGAATTGGAAAATAAGGAGCAGACAGTTTTTTTTTTGTTGTTTTTTTTTTTATTTTAGACTAGCAGGGATCAGTTGAACTTGAGCCGTTTGGGCCTGAGAATGCCAAAAGGTGACAGACTGCCTGGGACACACCGCACTGTTCCAGAGGGTGGTTGCGGTAGTCAGGGAGCCTCAGGTTAGAGCCCCAGTGTTAATGAGCAGGACTAGGGCTGGGAAAGGTTTGCGCCTCCTCAGGGCTGTCTTCTAATTGGACTGGGAGGGCGCTGGCTGTTGCTTCAGTGCTTTCCTGTGAGTGCTGGCTAACAAGACTTGTGTTTCTTGAGCTGTTGTTTTGCTAGGAGCCAGTCTCATCTTGATGTATTCAGAATCCAAGTTACATCGAAAAGAAGTTACTTCTTTTTCTCATTGTTAGTGTAACTTCCCAGATAATCAGTACCGATAAACCACCCATTTTTTTGAGCCACTTAAACATGCTCCAAAGAAAGATTAGGTAAAAAGTGCCAAAGTGGCAATCCAGGAAAAGGACCTCTTAATGTAATTTTTATTTCGTTTATGAGTTTTAGGTGAATTCTGTGTCCCAAGGCAGGGTGGTTGTGGCCTGCTTCGGGCATTTCCCTGTGGCATAATAGTGCCCACTAGCATTTACTAGGTACTTAATAGATGTTAAATGAGTATATTTTCTCCCTCGTACTAATTTGATTTAAGAATGTGATGAAATTATGAGTCCAGGTTCATTCTAGGTAGCTCTGCCAGATGTTTCAAAAGGAGAAAAAGACCATTTGTCTGTGTTTTGAAATTCATCTGCATTAATTGAGCTATATCTAATCACTGCCCTATTCAATGAATAAAAGAATAAAGATTTTTTAGAAAGCCCCCTATTCGTCCCATTAAATCAGTTATATATTCTGAATCTATACTGGTTCATTTCTCTTAAGGAAGCCTATTAAAAGTGACTTTTTTAAAAAAAGCCACCAGCTTTACTATGTCTTGTTCCTCTTTATCTAAAAAAAAAAAAAAAATCCTTATGGACATATCTCATTGGAGATTAGTAAGACTAACGTTCAGTTTCTGTACCAGGACTCTACATGGGATCAGGCCCAAGAGCATATATCTAGAGCAAAAAAACAGCTGTAGACATCCCCTGTTTTCCAAGAGCCATTGCGTTACGGACCGCTCTGTGCCCAGCGGGTTATTTCAACTTCACTTCCTATTACACTAGCGTATTGCCCCAGTAGTGGACAGGTACAGAGGGAGCGAGTGGGGTGGCCCTTCTACTCGACATGACAAAATAGGCTATCAAAAACTGTGTTTTAGTAATTCACAGAGAGACAGGCTCTCTGTTTTTCTATTATACTTGGACCGGAGAGCCTTTTACCTTGTGAAATGAAATTGTAACTACAGTGGAAAAACCTATCACCCATGCCCAGAGTCTGCTTGCGGAGAAATGCTGGATGGGTGGCAGACCTTGCTGAATTTTCTCATCATGATTGAGAGTTCATCTGTCTATCTTTCGTTTCCATTCTTACTCCTCTTTCTGGTCTTCAGATGACCTCTGTCTTCTGGGTCATATTATATTACTCAGGAATTGATTATTACAATTATGGACTCATTACTGCCTTGCTGGAATACTAGCTGGTGAAAGTTGGGAGTTTATTTAAAATCAGTGGTAGGACTGATGAGATGTTTACCAGATCTGGGAACTGGGAACTGATTTCTTATTTGACTTCTTAGCTGAGGCCAGAGAGTAGACAAGGAGATATGCACTGGCACGTTATAAGAAGAGACTTTGCTTGGTAAAAGTTAGACATTTATCCTATTTCTATATAAAACCACAGCCACTGTCAATTTTTTTTCCTTTTTTAAAAAAAAGTTCCTGGGTTCAATGTGACACATTCGTGAGCATAGCTGAAGACTAAGCAAAGAAAAGAGATGATAACTGGCTCCTAAGACTGTAGAGGCTGAAGAAGGACTTGATTAAGCTGAGTGTCTGCAGCGTAGCTAAGATGTGAAATTAGATCATTTAACCTCTGACTGACCCAGAAAGGGAGGATCATGCTGTCGTTAGCTGAAATTCAGATTTTAGAGGACTTTGGCCATCTTGTGGGAAGACTTGGCCAACAAGTCTTTATTATAGTGCTTTTCGTATTTTCTTAGTACTTTGACTTACTTGGCCTTCGACATATATGACCTCATTTATTCCTCAGTGAGGAGGCCGGGCAGAGATCCTTACCACCTAGTATAAACGAGGAAGCTAAGCAGTAAGGAGATGAAGGGGCTTCAGGCTAGTGGTAATTTGGGATGGATCAGTTCACTAAGGATGTGAAGCAGAGATGAATGTGATATGGCCCCTGTCTGCGTGTGTGCTCTGATTCTCATCTGTTGTTATTTAATGTACATATATCCCACCTGTCTCTTGAGGCTATTTTTTAATTAATTAATAATCATCACATACTAGTTAGTAAGTACTTAGCCATGCATGGTGTTATTCAAAGGATGTAATGATAGTACTTACTGCATGCCCAATTCACATCCTGGCCCTATAGACAACTGACTGTAGTGGGCGGACATGTAGATGAATGGAAGGATGGATAGATGAGGAGGTGAAATATCAGGCATAGAAAATAAGCGTGTGAGTAGGTAAGAAGATCTATGTAAGAACTTTTCAAGAGAATAAATGTGCTAGGAGAAGGAAGGGGAGTTATCAGCATTTTGCTCTTTTTCCTTGGACTTTAATAATTTATGGTGGGAATATGTGACAGTTCTTTTCTCTGTGATTACAGTAGGGTCAAAAGCTGGAATGTACTTGAATCTAGCCCTATTTAAGCCTGGCGTACATTCCCCGTGCATTAATTTGAAGCTTAGTGGCAAAAGTATTGTTTTTAGGATCAGATGGGCCTAACATTTTTCCTTACAGTTGCACTGAGCTTTAGGTAAGTTACTTAACCACTCTGAGCTTTAGCTTATCTGTAAAATGGGAGTCACACTTACGCTGTTCTGAGAAGTGAATTGCACAGTGCTTGGCATGATGATGCTTTGGAAGACAGTGGTGGTTATGATGGTGACCCCTGCAGTCTTCAGGGAGAGAAAACCACTACTTCCCGCTGGTTAGGGCTTCTAGGGGTGACTGTGGTAGCCTGTTGTTTTGATTTGTTTTTTAAATGAATTCAAACAATTGATGTATTTTGGTTCACTATATTTCAAGTGTTAAGTATGATACATTTTGTGTGTACATGTCAACAAGCTTTCTGGTTATTTTGTTAATAAAGTTTATAAGCATGAAGGAGTTTTGTCCAAAGACCTTTAAAGCTCTTTGCACACATGAAGTGAACTGCTATGTTTTGGGCAAATAAAGCTTTAAAGAGTAAAAAGATGTGACACAGGAAGCTTAATTACTTATTCATGATGGTCTGCTTCTCAACCTCCAAATAGTTTTTATTCCAGCAAAAGATGTTCATAAAATACCTGGAATATCAGTTGATAGCAAGTTCTGTCATTCTTGTTAATAAGTCCTGTATCTTTCATTTTATTTATTTTTTTCTCTCCAGTTCTAGTGAAACTGCTCTGATTTTACCCTTGCTTCACTTTTGAACTCTTGTGAGCTGAAGATCTTCCTCCTTCAAGTCTGGCTCCCCCTCCCCCGCCTTGGCACCAACTGCCCGCTCCTCCTGCCTCCACCACTCACCGGGCTCTCCGGCAGCCTGCACACAGCTGCTAGGTTATTCTTTCAAAACACTGTTATTTCATGTAGTTATAGTTATAATCTTCTCTCTCTCCCCTCCTGTCCCCTTCCTTTTCCTCTTTATATGCCTCTGTACGTTCTAATCTCTCTGCGTTTATCCCCGTTGTTCTGCTCTCTAGCCTACCTGCCCTCGTCTCTTCAGTTGCCTGTTGTCTCACCCCTTTCAACAAAACGTCTTGATTTCCCAGTTCAGGTCGGTTGCTCCTTTTTTGGGACAGCTGCAGTTTGTTTCTGTGTTCTTCATTTGTTACATGTTAGTAATTGCCTGTGGGGTATAATTTTTTAAATGTCTCTGATTATTTAATGTCCTCATTTGACGATGAGGCAACTGAGGCCCAGAATGAAGAGTAGATTAGCCTTTGTCGCTGTCAGAGTGCGTTATTCATCATAGGCTCTCAGGAAATGCAGGTTGGTGGAGGGAGGGAGGGAGGGAGGGAGGGAGGGAGTGTGTGTGTGTGTGTGTGTGTGTGTGTCTCTCCAGGGTGAGGGAAGAGAAACTTAGTTTAGTTCTGGCTTCCAGTTTCCAAACATAACCTCTTTTTTTCTCTGCTTTGTGGTTTTTTGTTTTTTGTTTTTTTTTCCAGTTATATGTCCATCTTTCTCTCTAATTTTTCCAGCTGTTTAATTCTCATTGTTCATATTTCTTTTATGTCCAAAGCAGCATGGTGCTGGAGGGGAGGGGAGCCCAGTGTAAATCTTTTCCTCTACATTTTCTTTTAATCCTCACCCGAGGATATGCTTATTGATTTCAGAGAGAGAGGAAGGGGGAGAGAGGGAAACACTAATGTAAGAGAGAAAGGTAGAGATCGGTTGCCTCCTGTACGGCCCCGACTGAGGACTGAACCCACCCCTTAGGTATGTGCCCTGACGGGGGATCGGGCCTGCAGCCTTTCTTTGGTGCATGGGACGACACTCCAACCAAGTGAGCCACCCAGCCAGGGCCTTCCTTCTCCATTTCAAATCTATTTTGTCATGCCTTGGTCTCTGAAAACTCTTGGTGAATACCAGCCATCTATCTCATCTCAGAAGTCATTGTTGCCTTTGAAGGTGAACTGTACAAAGTACATAAGGTTATACTGAAGCTCAGTAATTTAAATTAGGAGATAGGCTCAGGGTATTGGCTTATTTCATGCTGGAAAAGTGACTGAGTGATTTTATTTGAAGTTTCGAAATGTATAAAAATACAGTTAACCTGTGGAATCGTTTGCCAGGAAGGCAGCATAAAGAAAGACACTAAGTCAGGTAATAGTATTTATTGAGCACCCTCTGTGAGTAGGACCTTGTCGAAGAGGAGTTAATAAAGCCAGAGCGTATTAAAGGTAAAACAGTGATGAAGTGATTGGCAGGGAAACGGGAGGGAACCAAATGTCTTCGTGAGCTGTCGTAAGGCTCAGTCTGCGCGATGCCCTTAACGTTCTTCACATGTGTCCATAGCGGTGGTCGATCTGCTGCAGGAATTAACAGACATAGACACCCTCCATGAGAGCGAAGAGGGAGCAGAAGTGCTCATCGATGCTCTGGTAAGTCGCACATCCCTCCGGGACTTTGCGGGCTCGTGTGAGGTGCTGACGTCATCACCACCACCGTCTCTGTGAGTGGCACCAGCTGGGTGTCAGGTAGAGCTCTGTGGCAAGGCAGGGCTGAGTGAGGAGAGCAAGAAAGTAGAAATGCAACCTGTGGGCACTCTATTCTTTGGAAGTATGTTAGGGAAGGGGTTATAGAGGCCTCGCACTTATTAAATATCACTTTATGTAATCCTCACCATATCCTCGCAGATGGGCATCATCGCCGTTTTCCCCACTTACAGCTGTGAAGCCGAGGCCTAGGGAGACGAAACCACTCTCCCGTCATCACACAGCTGGCATTTGAACCCGTGTTCTCTTTGACTCCACGTTCCTTTCCTCTTCACTCAACTGTGCTGCTTCTGACCTTTTTACAGAGAGTTTTCACAGCTGTTTCTTTCCTCTTCTGGCCTTTATAATTCCAAGTGCTAGTGAAGACAAGTGTCATTACTACTTATTTCACAGACAGGGATTCAGAGGATGTTAAAAATAAGAACAAGCCTTCTAGCTCATGCAGCCCTGCCCGTGGAAGACAGGGCCAGTTGATTTTGGCATTTAGAGCCTTGCAAGCGGAGCCTTGGCAAGGCCTCGGAATCTCCCTCAGCTGTTGTTCCAGGCAGCAGCCAGTCCACGGGGGTTCATATGTAGGGTGAGCCTCTAGTCCCATCACCTCACTTTACACATGAGGAACCCCAGATGCAAAAGTGAAGGGTTCCAGTGGGTCACTCAGCCACTCCCTGTAACAGCTGAGATTAGAGCCTGCATATCCTGCCCCCACCACAGTTCTGTCTCCCCACACCAGTTCGCTCTCTCACCGGTGATCAGAGAGGGCTCAGAGGCTGAAAAGGCACCACAGCTGGCCCGTGGCAGGAGTGAGTCCAGCCCAGCCTCTTACCCCGATACGCCCTGCGGAGCTTCGTCCACCTACCAAGCTATCACCCTTCTTAAGGCTCTGCTGATTTTCTTCCTTTCTGTTGTCTGGTCTTTGCTGTCCGGAGTGAAAGCAAGTACTGGTTTTGATGCAGTTCACAGAGTTTATCTTGGATCTTCACAGCCACTTGTGCCAGAATCATCTGGAGTGCTCGTTAGGCCACCTTCTGGCCCCATCCACGACCTTCTGAATCAGAATGGCTGGGACCGGGGTCCCAAGTGGCTCTGAGATCCCACTGCTACACTGCCCATCCCTCCTCGCCCTTTCTCTCTCAGGGTTCCTGACACTGGAAATTGCCCACGTGCCATGCTTGCTGCTGGCATTTGGCATACGTGACGGGGTTGTGAACCCACTGGATGCGAAAAACGCCCTTACAGAGAGTGAGGCTGGAGGCCAGCAGGCCATTCGTGACTGAATATGATGAAAATTTTTATCACCATTTGTTTTCTTCCTAAAGCAAACTTCCACTTTTATAGAATTCGGGATCTTTATTTTTCCTTTGAACCACTATGCAGAAAGAAGAGGATGGTGTGGGGTGTCTGTTCCTCTGAGGAACAGCTGAAGGAAGGCGGTGGCACTTGCTCCCTCACTGTGTTCCCACGGTGTCATTTGTGCCGTCTTACCTTCCTGAGGTTTAATTACGGTGGCCCCAAATGGGCCTTTCTGCTCGGTCATGGGCTGATTTTAATTACCATCCTTTGCCCGTGTGAATGGAGGAGGCGAGAGAAACTGCTAGCCTGTCTGCTGCCTGCGAAACATGCTCAGAAGCGGCAGTTTGCACAAAAGCCCCTCTGTGTCTTCTTTGTTGCCAAGCCCACCGACAGACGTGGGATCTTGAAGATTGTATTGTTTGTTTGGAAAGAAACAGTTCATCCTCAGACTGGGGAGCCATTATGTAGCTGCTACATAGGGTTTTCTGTTTGTTCAGTTGTTTTTTTATATATATATATATATAAAGATTTTGGCTTTTATAGCTTTATATTGGTGGGGCTGGTGTGAATCACAAACAGTTGAACATTCCGAGATACCCACATACTGTTTGCTTGTCTGCAGCTAGTCAGAAGCCATCAGGAAATATTAGAGAGCAGAACTAGTGGGTGGTCTTCCATTTATTTCTTTTCCGCCCCTTGTGTTGCATTCAGAAAGGAGTTTGATAAGTATTCTCATATTACAAGGGTTGAGTTGTCTTCATAGTTTTAATTTGGGGCCAATATCAGAGGCCTGGAATTGCCTGAGCAGAGGCTAGAGGGCATGTTGCAGAATTTATTGTGGTGTGCAGTTTGCCGTTATTGCCTTGGTCTTTTTCCCAGTTGGAAGTCCTAAGCAATAGAAGCGCACATTTGTGGGGAGAGAGTACTGTTCTGGCATTCTCAGGCATCTTTGAAGTTTAAAATTTGGTACACATCCACTGCTATGACTTATGTAAAAGGTGAATATCGGTGCTTTATAACAAGTTGGCTTGGTAGCCTGGAAAATAGACTCTTTTCTGAAGAGTAGTAAATGCAAGCGTATTTGTTTTGATGGCAATTCTCTGGCATACCTCTCAAAAAAAGGCTTTGGACTTCTTGAGAGTCGTGAGGAGATTACAGTCATTTTTTAACTTGCTAGTCCCAAAACTTGGCCATGTGCTTGGCAGCTCTGGGCCTTCACCCACATCTGCCTCCACTCCATAAGCCTTGCTTCTCCTGGGCCGTCGGGAATGCTCCTGCTCATCCTTCAAACTTAAACCGTATCCCTTGCCTTCTGAGTTTTTTTTTCCAGACTCATTACCTCAGCAGAATTTGTGTTCCCCTAGCACTTCGTACATCCTGGCACTTGTCACATTGGCTTACAGACATCTGTAAGTTTGTCTTTCCTGCATTGTGGCCCCTGTCAGGGGAGTGGCAGCTCTGTCACTTACCAGCTGTGTGTCCTTGGGAAAGTTACCTAATCTCTCTGTACTCAGTTTCTTCTTCTGTAAAATGGGGATCACGGTAGTATAGTGCCTGTTGCACAGGGCTGAAGTGAGGAATAAGTGAGGTATTTAATGTGTTTTTAGAACAGAGCCTGGCATAGCGTAAACACCCAATAAAAGTTGACTGTTCTCTTCATAAAGATACTACGCCTAGTATTATCAGTGTCTACACAAAGTGAAATGTCTTTGAATGTTTGTTGAATTCAACAAATATTTTTTTCATTTCAGCAGATATTCAAGAAACATTTTGAACAAATACTTTAAAAAATCTTTTGAAAGTCGTGGGCCTAAATAAGACATGGGAGGAAAGATGTTTAGGTTTTTTAAAAAGGAGGAAGGGTGAGGCAGAATATTAAGAATGGTTGTGAGAAAATCAAGCCTCTCTGGAAATGAGGAGGAAGTGATCACTTCCGGTGGGGAAGAGTCAGGAAGGGCTGCAGAGCTGCAAGTACGGGCCTCTGCAGGGGAGGCTTTAATGTGAGGGTGGACGGAGGGGTCCCAGCCAGAGGAGGTGGGACTGCGGCTCACCTGTGAGGCTGGTCAGGGTGGCTGGGAGCCACCGTTTGCTATAAAGAGTTTAATGAAAGTGGCTTTGATGTAGAGAGCCAGGGGACTGCTGTCGTTCCCATTCTTATTCTCAATTAACCCTGCTTAAGTGTTAAACACTGACGTCTGGTGTTGATTTGGCCTGGGCTGGTTGGCGATGCTCTGTGCTGTTCAGGCTGGCAGGTTTTCAGTCGCTCGAAGGGCACTTATATAAATTTCTGGATCCTATCACTTTTGTCCCTTTCCATTTCTGTTAACATCCTCACCTGCATCTGTATTTGCTCTCAAGCGGAATTCACTTGTTCATTCATTCACTGAATGTTTATTGAGTGCTCGGTGTATTCGGTTCTAGGAACTCGGTAGATGGCTGTGAGCAAGACCCACAAAGTCTGCTTTTGTGGAGCTCATTTTCTAGTGCAGAGAGAAACAGTAAATAAACAAGGAACAGATAGTGATTCTCTGTTACATAGAGAATTACAATAGAGTGACATGATACAGAGTGACTGGGAAATCACATTGGATTAGATCAGGGGTGTCAAACTCATTTTCCCCGGGGGCCACATCAGCCTCGCAGTTGCCTTCAAAGGGCCGAGTGTAATTTCAACTCCTTAACTGTTAGGAGTAGTTACATTTATACAGTCCTAAAATTATTTTGGCCCTTTGAAGGCAACTGCGAAGCTGATATGGCCCCCCGGGAAAATGAGTTTGACACCCCTGGATTAGATAGTCAGGAAAGGCCTGCATTCTGAGTGACAAGAAGAAACCAGACATTCAGAATGACCAAAGGCAACCTAGGACAAGTGTGAAGGACCTAAGGCAGGAATGAGCTTGACATATTCAAGGAACAGAAAAAAGGCCGGTGCCGTGAGAGTACAGCTGGGGAGGGTGTGCATTCAGGGCCAGACCACCCTGGGCTTTGTAGGCCTTGGTGGTAAGTTTGGGTGGAATTGCCAGCGGGAAGCAGAGTCATTAGAGGGTCATAAGCAAGGGAGTAGTGACATAGTCAGGCCTAACATTTAGAAAAGACCAGTCCTGGCAGCTGTGTAGACAATGGATTGGGGGGCTTGAGCGGGAGCTAACATATTATGAGATGGGTTGCAGTAGGCATACATTTTGCATTGTGACCATATTACTATATCTTGACTCAAACTTACTGCTTATCAGGATTCAGTAAGTGTCGGGGGGGGGGGGGCGTTATTATTGTTTCTAAAATACGAAATTTCCAGAACTCTTACTAGGTAGAAAAACTCAGTTGAATTCTTGAGAAAGCTTGTTGGCATATTGCACAAGACAGGGAAAGATTCCTTCAGACCCCCTCATCTGTCCCTTCTTCGTTTTCTCCTCTTGTAGCCTTTCTTGCTGGTCAAGTGGGAAAGGATGCCTGATCATGCCCTTGAATTTATCTCAGCAGGGCCTGCTAGAATACTGTTTGGGAGACCTGCTAACAATGAGAAATAATCAGTGACTTATAAGAAAACATCAGGCTTATGCAGTCATGGTTTCCAAGGCAAGGGTTGCTCTGGCTGAGCAACCTCTAATGTTTTAATCCCTAATCAGGATTTGTTTTTAGTTTCAGACTTAGTCACAGTTCCAAAAAATAGGCATGAAGGTGGTAGACCCAAGGAGGTTAGAGGGAGTAAGACAGAATGCTAATTTATGTTTCTTACTAGGCCATACCCAGAGCTATGCACCATATAAATATTTTCCCAAGGGGTTCTGAGCTGAGTGTATTGTGACTGCTTTGACTCTCCTGCAATCAGATAAAGTTTCGTTTAACCCAGCTAAACATAAAGTTTCATACTTTTTGCAAGCTAAAAAAAGCTGTCTGCCTCTCCTCTGGCCAGACACCCATTATCCATAACCACTCAGCTCTGGGATTGGAACGTGCTGCTTACTGCCACTGTCACCACTCTCCAGGGAGCAGAGATGGGCAGTGTAACTAGGAGTAAAGGAAAGCGGGGAGAATAATGCGGGTGTGGCCGCAACGTGCAGTTGAAGCTGGTGACGCAGTTCGCAGGACTGAGAAGCGCCGCGATGCTCCGCGGAGTTGCAGTGTCTGCTGCTTTAGGATTCAGGGAGATTACACGTCAGCCAGGGTGATTTATGGGAAAACAAACTGACACGGTTCATACTTCCCCCCCAGATGTTTTTCCGTTTTCTTTCACATGCCCAAATTGTCCAATTAATTAAGGAAAACGTCGCAGTGGGTTTTTTTTGGTAAAGCTTTTGCTAGCTGTGAGATGTGAAAGCAAGCTTGCCTTCTCCTTCATATAAGAGGGTAAAATAGCTCTTTCTTGTATTTATGGGTGCTTTCAATTTTGGCATCAGTATCCCCTCAAATATGCAGGTAGTGTTCTACATTGTTCCTCGCACCAGGGCATAAAGGAGAGCCTAGAAAAAAGTCGACCTCATCTGTGACCAGGTATTACAAATTAGTCAATGATCACAGCGCTTCCCTTAAGTCTCCCTGAGAGAGAGTAGAGAGGCCTCGATTCAAGATCCCTCTCTTGCCCTTGCTTCATCCGCAGGCTCAGTTTGAATCGGGCCTGTAGAGCGCCTTCTGCACCCGGGCCTAGGCAGTGTCGGTTCGATGAGATCATTTCCTTCTTTCTTCTCTTTTCCCCTCTCCAAAGCGATGGGATGTGAAGGGGAAACGTAGGGTTCCAGAGGTGGTCACTTCTGCCACAAGCTTTGTGACTTTGGCTAAGCTGATTAACCTCTCTGGACCTTTGTTTTCTCACCTGTAAAAGCCGTGAGAATAATATGAGAGTAAATGGGGAAATATGTATGTATATATAAAGATCTGATTGAGTACATAAGGTGTTTTATCAATTAAATTTAGCAAAATGGACTGAGTGTCCGCTGTGCACAGCATTGCTCCAGACTTTGAAGAGCACACCAGGATGAATGAGGGTGTGGTGCCTGCCTCCCAAGAACTGAGTTTTTCTTGGTCCGTGGAGATCCGCGCAGCGAATCATCGGGTGCAAGAACGCTCAGAGGGCCAGATTCTAACTCGCTCCTTAATTTTTTAACCAGATCCAGGGCAAGGCATGCCCCACATTTTCATTTAATCTTTACAACTTTTTTATTAGCTTATTTTTATTTTCTAAGTGAGGAAACTGAGGCAGTGAGAGAGGGTACACTGCAAGTACACGGAAGATCTTATCTTCCCATACAGGTTTACTTACTGAGGCGACCACTTAGAGATTTATGACCAGATAGATCATCACTTCTTGATTATTAGGTATTTCCTTAGTTACCTTCCTTATTTTGCCTCAGGATTACCTGGAGGGCTGTCTCCTAAAGACCACAGGTTGTGCCAGAAGGTATTGTGAGTAGGAGTAGTGTTATTTCGCCTAAGAAGGGGACTTGGTTTTACTTTTGCTCCCACTGCTCAGTAGCACTGTGGTCCTGGCTGAGTTACTCATCTCTTGAATATCAGCTGTATGATGTGGCTATTGAAAGTTTCCTTGAAGTATTGTGTGAGTCAAATTTAATGAGAGAAATGTAATTTCTATTTATGTAATATAAATATAAGGCATTTTATTATGTTAATATTCTTTTCAAGAAGGAGTTAGAAATTCATCAGAGGTAATAGTTTCATATGAGCTTAGCATGGAAAGTTAGGAATGTTTTGTGTTTGGCCCTAAATTTCAAGGCTGATGTAAAGTATGGCTAGTAAACTCGCCAACTAAAGTTGTCTCGGTCCTCTGGTCTAGAAGCATGCTTTTGACTTGAATGAACTGTTGGCCTGACTTTAAATGGCATTTTTGCAAGGTGCTTAAATACTACAGAAAAGTAGGAAGAACGCTGAACTTGGTATCAGAAGGCCTAGGTTCAAATGTATTAGTACTCTCACTCACTCACCTTGTAACCTTGAATTATACTTTGTCTCCATAGCTTCAGTCTTTTTTTTTTTTTTTTAAGATTTTATCTATTTATTTTTAGAGGGGAAGTAAGGGAGAAAGGGAGAGAAACATCGAAGTGTGGTTGCCTCTCATGCGCCCCCCAGTGGGGACCTGACCTGCAACCCAGGCATGTGCCCTGACTGGGAATCGATCCAGCGACCCTTTACTTTGCAGGCTGACACCAACCAGGGCTTAAACTTCAGTCTTAAGTTAGGAATAATCGTGCCTGCCCTTTCCTTGCCTCAGAGTCACTTCAGGGCTCAAAAGATGGTGGGAATGGTAGAGCATGTGCTAAACCATAGGTGGCTCATTATTTACTTTTTTCCTTCAGTAGAGAAGTGAGTATAAGAACAGGAGCATTTTGGGGACTATTTTGTGACACGTATCCCTCTCTCCTTTTGCTTCCCTGTGACTGAAGGTGGACGGGCAAGTGGTTGCCCTGCTCGTGCAGAATCTGGAGCGCCTGGATGAGTCTGTGAAAGAGGAGGCGGACGGCGTGCACAACACTCTGGGTGAGGCCAGGGCGGTCGGCGTTTCCCGGTCCCCGGTCCCCGGTCCCCGAGTGTCTTCGTGCTTGTTTGGGGCTTGGTGCTCATTTCCCTTCCTCCTTCACAATAAAGTCAAAAGCAGTAGTGTTTTCTTTCCCTTTACTCCCAAACTGCCTTTTCAGAAATGAAGACCCTTGTGTAAATTTCATATAACTGCAGCTTCGGGTTGGCTTGAAGGTAATAAAACCGAAATTCACCTTCCTGACAACATCGCTGGCTCGCTTTTAGTGGGACTTCACCTCCAAAAGTTAGGATGAAGTTTATGTAGAGTGAATTTTTTCTTTTCTTTCTTTTTCTGCTTTGGGAACTTTGTATATTTTACAATTTTTTAATCTCGTTAACGTTGGTTTTTCTTCACATTTCCCTTCAGTGGAACTACCAACTTTTGAATAAGTGTGTATCTTTATAGGCATTTTATTTGAAAAAGAGTTTTTTTTCCCTCTTTTTCTGTGTAGTTTGCCATGTAGACGGCGAGCTGAAATATCAGCATTAGCCTGGCTGCCCCTTCATCACGTGCTCATTTAAGTGGATTCCTCTGCAGTATTTTCCCTCCCACACTTACTCTGAATCACTCCAGTCTTTCCCCTGAAAAGTTGCCAAACCAATAGCCTATTTAAAATGGTGCTTTTGGGTAGTCCTCCTTATCACTGGTCACTGTCATATAAAACCATAAGTGACATATCTGTAAGCAGAGCTTGAGAAATGAACAAGGCCCAGCAAAATTGGAAAGTTTGATGAGATTAGATTTTCTTTCAGCTCTTTTGTGTCTGGCACAGATTTCTGTTGTAGTTTTATCTTCTATTCCATGAAGATTGTCATAAAGAAGGAGGAAGACACAGCACGTAGGGAGTGAGAGGAGAGAGAGCGCAATAATCTGTAATTTGGGGGCTGGCCCTGGTCTAGAGCCAGAACTTGGCATTGCCATCTGTTAGCCTAACACTGAATTTTGCTGAATGGAAAGCTTATCAGAAGTGTTAACTGACTGTTAATTAAAAGGGCCTGATGTAATGGAAAAAACACCAGCCTGGAGATCTGAAGAAATCTGTCCAGTTTCAGCTTGGTCACCTACCAACAGCTCAGCAAAGTTATCCCTCCCTCCCTTAATGAGCCCCGGATGTTTGTCAGGCACTTCTCTGGGCACTGGGGAAGATTGCAAATGAAATGGGCATCGTCCTGCTTCTTCAGAGGCTGGCCGATGGGAAAGTCTTGAATGGAAGGGAAAGCTAACACCGGGTGACAAACGGTGTGACAGGAGTAGTGGAGAGCGCTGTGGAAGTGAGGAGGAAGGGTCTTCGAGTTGCTGTTTGGGAGCGAGTAGCCCCTGGGGCTGAGTGTGAAGACACGTACATTCTGACAGAGAAATGAGAGAAGACTTTCAGGCAGGGGTGTGGCGTTTGCAAAGCCGTGAATGGGCCAGAGCTTTGGGGAAAGGATAGACATGTTGTGGGAGATGGGGCCAGAGCAGTAATTTTATTCAGATGCTGGGAGACCTTGTAAACTATGGTAAAATGTTTGGATTTTATTCTAGGGTCAACAAGAAGCCATCTAAAGTGTAAGCAGAAGAGTAAGAATGAGTTGATTTAAATGAATGAGTTCATTTCCTTAGAAAATGTGAGAAAGTAATTTAAGGTGTTGGAACGATCTTCTCAGGGGTTTCGTTGCCACCCTGCTCCCAAGGCTTTGTGTTTCACTCCCCGGAGGGGCTGCCTGGTTCTGCTTTCACTTGCCCTTGGCAGACTGGCACAGCACAGGAGTGAAGAAAAAATGCTAGGAGTGGCAGTTTCTTCAGCCCTTTCTCCTCCTGGGCATTGTGCTTACAGAACACACGGCTCTGTCTGTTTTATCACAACACACCCTGGGGTGCGGAGCCGAAGGGGCCCTGAAGGAGATGAAAGCATTGGCTGTGATTTTTTTAACGCCTTCCTTTCCAGTATCATAGTTATGCGATGATTTTCTTGCCCCCCCCCCCCAATTTTTAACTTCTCTGTTAAGCAACAATTTGGCTTTTGTAGGAGACAGCAGGACCAGTCGCGTTTGCCTCTGAGTACCTGACTGATACCTCTGCCAGCGTGGCCTTTCCCCTCTTTGCACATTATTTTGTTCAGTTAAGGTCATGCTTGGTTCCCCTGCAGTCCAGACAAAGGGAACTGGAAATGGATGAATCGGGGAAGGAAGAGACTCTGAATTCACCATCCCCCAGTTTTTTTCCCTAACGTTTTATCAAGGCTTCAGTCTAGCCCTGTCTCTTCAGCCATAAGTCTCTGGGACTCTAGTACAATGAGGACTAAGTGGGTCGTCTTAGAGAACCCCATCCTTCTGTGTGTTCTTCTCTAGTGTTTTCCCTATGAGCACAGAAGCTCTCTCCCTCCTGTTGTGAATTCCATTATTTTCAGTTATAAGTTTTGCTTGTAATATAACTTGAAGGAAAAAACTCCATAACATCTCCCTGGTTAATCTAAAAATGACAACATAGCATCTGGCTGGGAGGAATAGCGGGAAGTGGGGAGAGGAATAAAATGCCTGCCATGGGAAGCAGGCGTGTTGCGGGTGGAGCAAAGTTACCTTCCCAAGTGACTGGTGTCTGTCTCCCTTCAGCTATTGTGGAAAACATGGCTGAGTTCCGGCCAGAGATGTGTACGGAGGCTGCCCAGCAGGGGCTTCTGCAGTGGCTGCTGAAGAGGCTGAAGGTAGGTTGGGCTTTGTGAGAAGGCAGCTCAGACCTTGCTCTGGGCCTGGCTCGTGCCGGGTCATTGGCCTGGATTGTTGTCCCCGGGCTGCAGGATCTAGTTTGGGAATTTTTTGCTATTTCTTGCCTCTTTCTTTGTTTTTCCTCTTTTGTTTGTTTTGTTTTAAAAGAAGACGGTTTAAAAATAGACTTTAGTACCTCTGAAAATAATACAAATATGCTGTAAATATAAGCAAATTCATGTGATACAGAAGGTATAAAACAAAGTTTCCCTCTGCTGAATGCTTCTAGTACCACCTCCCCAGAGGCAGCCACTGTTAACAAACAGTATATTTATCCTTTCAGAATTTTTTGGTGTGAATATAGGAGTGTGTGTGTGTGTGTGTGTGTGTTTCACAAATAGAAATACACAGTAATTTCCTGGCTGGTGTAGCTCAGTGGATTGAGCGCGGGCTGGCAACCAAAGGGTCCCAGTTCGATTCCCAGTCAGGGGACATGCCTGGGTTGCAGGCCAGGTCCCCAGTGAGGGCCATGTGAGAAGCAACCATACATTGCTGTTTCTCTCCCTCTCTTTCTCCCTCCCGTCCCCCTCACTAAAAATAAATAAATGAAATAAAAAAAAAAAGAAATACACAGTAATTTGTAAAGCCCCTTAACCTGGCCTCTCCTACCCTTCCACTTCTCAGTTTTGAAACATTGGCCTTACTACCTTTCAGACATCTCTTCAGAGATCTACCCCTGCTCTGCAAAGGTCAAAATTATTTTGACTTCTGTATCTGTATTTGCTCCTGCTCCTCCTTCCACCGGTAATGACTCCTGTCTTTCCCGCATATTTTTAGATTATACACACTATTCATTAACCAGCTTAAATCTGTAGTCTTTCATGTAGCCTCCATCATTTTTAGAACTGAAAGGAAATATTTAAGTTCTGTTGCAGATAAAAAAAAGTAAAAGTTGAGCTGTGGCTGGTGTAGCTCAGTAGATTGAATGCAGGCTGTGAACCAAAGGGTCACGGGTTCAATTCCCAGGCTAGGGCACATGCCTGTGTTGTGGGCCAGGCCCCCAGTAGGGGGCGTGCAAGAGGCAACCACATATTGATGTTTCTCTCCCTCTCTCTTCCTCCCATCCCCTCTGTCTAAAAATAAATAAATAAAATCTTAAAAAAAAAAAAAGTAAAAGTTGAGACCTGTAGAGATTAAGTGCCTTGCCCCAATTCACACTAGTTAGACGTAGAGCTGGAATTAAAGCCCAAGTCTCCAGACTTCCTTCACTCACCAGCCCCATAGCCCTACTCTGGCCCCAGCCCACACTGCCGTTTTTCTTTCCTCAATACCAGCCACTTTACTTCCTTCCTCCTGGTTCTCTTGCGGGAGTTAGCAGATCTGGGTTCTCACAGTCGTGTACCTATAACTATGTGGCCCTTACCTTCACGGAGCATCTTTTCTGCACCACCTGGAAGACTTCATTGTATTATGTGTGCTCCTTGTCTTGCTCCAAATTTCCTTGAACTTCTTAAGACCCTCTATCATATTTGCAACTCCTCCCAACTGTTTTCAAGGTGTGGTTCCTGGCAGCCTGTTAGAAATGCGTTCTTGAACCCACCCCACCAGGCCCACTGCATCTGTCTGGCTTGCAGCGGATCTAGCAATCTGTGTTTCAACCTGCGGGTGGTTCTGATACATGCTAATGTCTAAGAACCACTGTCCTAGATTATTTATGTTTACATTGCTTGGGAAAACCTTGCGATTTAACTGATCATCCCGTATGTATTTAGTAGTCCTCGAATAGTTAAGTGCATAGCACATTGGCGAGGCTCCTTTTTGTACTGGTCGCCTAGCAGTATATAGAGATTCTCATGGATTTCTTCATCCACTAAATGAAATCGCACTAATTTGTGTTAATGAGGATGAAATCCATTGCAGATGATTACATTAATGGTTTAGCAAGTAAGCAAATAACAGTAGTGTGAGACATACTGCAGCACAGTTTATTTTTTAATAGGGAATACAAACTTGTTAGGATATTATGTTCTATTTAAAGTAATACCAAAACCCAAAAGTTTTTTCTTTTCTAAAGAAACAAAATTAAGATTCCCCTTTGTTTCCCCATTAAATTGATGCTTCAAAAACAGTTGCAGCATTCAGTATACAAGCCAATGCATTGAGCTTTGGCTACATTATACTACACGTACAACTGGTTAATGCTGAGTTCTTAGCTTCTGGACCAGGAGCTGGGATTTTGCAGGGCACAGCCTGCTTTGACAATTGAACAGGGCTGTGGATGTGTCTGAACCTGCCCCCTGTGTACCAGGTACCAGAGGTGAGCTGCGGAAATAACCTGAAGCTTCTGGCTGCGGGTGGTAGCATAATTGTTTTGTACTTTCCAAAAAAGCAGCAGCTTTCAAAAAGGTGAAGTTTAATTGTATTCAAGGCTAGTGCATGCTGAGTACAAACCTATGCTTGACTCTGTAATTACTCTGACAGCTGAAAGATTTAGGATCACCAGGCTCCTGAATAGAAGAGAGCCCCGGAAGGTCCACATCCTGTTGGTTTACTTTGCCACATCCAAGAGACCATACCTGCTAAATGAATTCTCCTTTCTTCCAGTGTTGACTAAATGTCCTTGTAATTTGGTATTTTCGTATTTTGCAAGCTTGGAATCCGTCATCTCTAGCTGGTGACTTTTGTCTTTGGCCAGACATGAAAGATTGGTCTCCTTTTTTTCTCAT